>BGPR01003228.1:36482-56303 GCA_013235015.1 Araneus ventricosus
TTTTAATGGTCTTAAGTTGTACTGTCTCTTGCTTGCCCGGGCAGTTTTTATCATACAGAACAGAACGCCGTCCCTTACCCCCGTACCCGTGACCAGACCGGTCACTGAACGGTTTGATGGGCAAGACACGGGAATTTTATTTAAGAAAAACAAATAAACAAAAAGAAGGAAATATATACACTATGTACAGCACAGGCATTTTCACTTTTACACTATTAGTTCGTAATAGTCTTCTTTTCTTTAGATGTTAAAATACCTTTCTTTTATTTGAAGGTGGAATGTCCGGTGATTGAGCTACTTAGTTCAGTTTGCTGGGATGTTGAAGGTTAGGGAGGCCGGAAAAGATTTGTTTTCGCTGATGAATTTGATAATCCCACGAATTTTCTGCCTGGAGACGAGGTTATTGGCGACCCTCTTCAGCCATTCTTGTTCGAAGTTTGGCGCTGGCTTCCTCATATGCCAAGACACTGTATAGATACACTCCGTGGCATAGTCCAATTCCACCACAACTGCAATAATCGCTTTCCACTTTATTTATGTCTTATTTTTTAGGGTAAGCCTCTTATATTTTAATGTCACTTTTCTCCCCACTGGCTGGGTTGAGCTTTGCAGCCTCAGCTTTCATTATATTTTGACCACTGCCGCTGTTCGGGCAATGTTTGTACCTTTTTTTTTGACTTTTGAATGAATCCTGATGCGGTTCTCACCCCACTCGTCCCTCTTCGACCTTACACTCAATCTGGATAAGTCGGGCCAGTGTGGACATAAAAATGGTAGCTTGTTCCTGACTGCTCCACGCAACGCAAATCCATTCACTACCAGTCACTCCAGCCCCCTATTGAACCTACTCCTCCCTCTACTTTTCCCTGTCTGTTCCAATTTCTATGGTCGCTGAAGTGCAGTGTTTTGTGGTTGTCATTTTGGTCAGCCAACCACTCATTTATGGCCCTTATAACAACACGATGATTTAGGTTTGCAGTTGGAATTTAACACAACATTCAACCGCCTGAGGAATGACAATGCTTCCCTGTGCAGGTGCGGTCTAACAAAGCGTGGAGGGGCAGAGGCGCCAAAGCGATACTTGACTGGAGACCAGGCAGGACCACAGGGTTCTTAAAAAAGCGTTGATTGACAATGTCGCCTACGTGACGGAAACTGGACAATTCAGAGTAACGAAGCGTGGATTTGATGGACAAGGGGCAACATTTACCTTTGTAGGAAGAGTGCTAACGAGGGAGAAGTAATGGTGGGAATTTTTACAGGTGGTGGAAAGGAAGGCCATCTTACTAATGAGGAGACCCGGATCGTGACATAAAACGGGGGATTTCGGTGGTCTAAAGAGAGTTAAGAGTTGGACTTCACCTACGCTGGTGAGCGTTAGGTTGGCTTCGAATCGCGACTCGGTAGTACTCCCATCAGGGATTACGATTTCTGATATTTACGGATAGACCCGGTCCTCGGGCTCATCTCGCAGGAGTTTACATCGAACTCTGGGACTTATTTGATTTTTCCAGAGCAGTGCAGGTTGGTTTCGCGAAGTTAATTAATTACTTCGACCAAGAGTTACAGTATTAAGAGTACATTTTTATTGATTGTTTTGTACATAAGCATTCTAATCTAGAAAATGTGTATTACAAATGTATGTAGATAATCTAGCTGTAATAAAATTCGGAAAGACTACTCATTGTCTGCATTCGCCTCGAATTTACTCAGCCATAAAACCGCGGCCACCGGCCGTGACGTGACACCCTGCAGTCCAAATGGTGTGGTGGATATCTAACCTTCTGCTCCCCGCTGCTCCAATTTTGACAAGGTTTCCGGCCTGACGATCGCTTTTTGCGTGGAACAGTCGTGAATGTCCGGCCATTAAACGAGCGGCCCTTCGGAGTGCCTGACAAACGGACATCTGGGAGAAAGCGCAGAACCACTAATACTTATAATTGATTTAATTTGGTATTTTAATTTACCGAATATCAAAAGAGAACTTCATTATGTATGTGAAGTTAGAAAACTTTGCATATGAACAGGCAACATGAGAAATCTTACTGTCGGACATCATCTTAAACTAAAAGCGTTCAGATAAATTCATTGAATAGGGAACCAGAAAAACATGGTCTACCCCCACCCTGCCGCAGCATCCGGGTCACCTGAATGACTGCCGCCGCAGTAGCTTCGAGTACTGAGGCCGGAGACCTAGTAGCCCATCACCTGGCCACGGCCCGACCTCTCCCGAAGGAAACACGCACTATCACTGGAGAAGGGACCAAGAGCCCCACCATTGCTATACCCTGAGGAGAAGAGAGTTCCTGTTTACCTATCCGGCAGCAACTCATGCGTGTACTCGCGGTGCCTCCGGGGGGGTCGTTGTCAAATAGGGAGTACAAACTTGAGAAGAGGGATTATTCTTCAGTGTTTTTACTTTCTCGTATACGAAGTATACAAAGAGAAAGTATTGTAATCGTCAAAAAATTAGAACTCGAGATTTTGACGAAAATCCACGTTTTACACCTCCTTGAGTCCGAAAAACACAATTTGGGAATTATGTCTGTCTCTCTGTGAGAACGATAACTCGAAAACTATTAGAGCTACAGGGATGAAATTTGGTATGTGGTCTTTAAACATAATTTGTAGGTTTCTATAAAATATTTTGGACAAAATCCGTCAACGGGAAGTCTGTCTGTCCGTCTGTATGTCCGTGGTCATGTGAACGCTATAACTGAAAAACTTGAAAAGGTAGATGGATAAAATTTGGTACACAGTTTTATCGTCACGAATGTAGGTCCGTATAAAATTTTGGGCAAAATCCATGAAAAAAGAGGCGTTCAAATTACATATTTAATTTCTTTTATTCCGATTCTCATGCGCATGCGTACTGGTAGCAATCTGTTATTTTTGTAAATTTTATTTACAACAATAAATAATGTTTCCAAACATGAATTGTAACATTTTTTATTGTTGTAAATAAAATTCAAACCGATCTCATTATTTCGGTAAATCTTTTATTTACTCGCTTTTGCAATTGTTACGGTTGTGGTAGTATCAATTGTTTTCTTGGGAATTCAATTCCAAAGCAGAATTTTCGCTTTAGTATTGATTGCATTGCCTATTTTATCGCACCTGCTTCGAAGTAATATTTTTTTGAAACGTGGCGACAGATATTTGATTTCAGGTTTGTTTGTTTGTTTCACTTTCTCGTATACGAAGTATACAAAGAGAAAGTATTGCAATAGTCAAAAAAATTCCAACTCGAGATTTTGACGAATCTCCACTTAGAAAGTGTACGAGAAAGTTTAGGGGAGACTACTCCCGCTGGTTGATATAGTTAAGAGATTATGACCTGCAGAGACGCACATGGATAGTCGGCACTCAATTGTGGAGTCACTTTAGGGTTAATTTGTTAAACGATCGGATGAATGTTCGGAACGTGGTAACTCACTTCGTAACCGTATTGGAGGTCATCAAAATTCATCTTGGCCTTAAAGTCTTCCAAATTAGTGATTGATTTCTTTCTTGACTGTCATGCCATCAACAAATTCAAACCTGTCTACAAAAATCGGTGCGTGTGCAAGGAACGCATCGTCTGCAAAAGTAGACCGTTTTCAAACCGGTCAACAAAAATCGGTGTGTGTGCAAGTAGCTTTACTGTCATTGTATTATTAGGTTAATTATTTTACTCTTCCACAAAAGTAGACCGTTTCTGACCGTTTTGCCATTTGATAGCCTCTTTTTGCAGAAGTGCTAAATAAAACTTGCCTTTCCACAAACTTTTCCTCTTATCTTTCTGAGTTAGTTGCAGATCCTTTTTATGTAAAACAAAACAGAAGCCAACTGCAGGCACTAATGAAGAAATATCATACATCCACCATTGCGCATCAGACTGATGTATTGTTCCATAAAATCATCTGCGACTCCAGCTGTTAACAGTGCAATAAATCTGGCCAAACCAGAAAACAAATGAGATGGAAAAATGAGACAAATTTATTTACAGCAGACAGAAGAGACGAAATTGATTTACACAAATACGAGTAAATAAATAACTCATCGTAAAATTTAGGGTATCCTGAAACTCTTGCAGTAACAAAAAAAGAGGGATATCGATCCCTATTTGACATAGATCAAAGTTTTACGGTTTACTCTTACTAGTGTTCCTTAACCATCGATAGACTATCGATCCTATCGAAACCAAATCGATACTGCCGGGTTTTCGGAAATATCGAGTGAAACAATCGATAGTATCGACTTTCTCGAACCTATCGATAGTTTTTACCGCGCAATACAATCGATAGGCGCATTTTCTGTCGATAGTTTTAAAATTATCGACTGGAACTATCGATTCTAAGCTATCGACTAGAAGAACACCTACCGATAGTATTGCCGGAAAGAAAACTATCAATACTATCGATTGTTTCTACCGGGTAATACTATCGATAGGCGCATTTTCAGTCAATAGTTTCAAAACTATCGACTGGAACTATCGATTCTAAACTATAGACTGGAAGAACACCTATCGATAATATTGCCGGAGAGAAAACTATCAATACTATCGATAGTCTGGGAAAACTATCGTCTGCACTATCGATAATTGAACTATCGATTTTTAAGGAATACTAACTCCTACTGGCAGAAAAAGAAAAGTTTCTCTCCCACGCTGATCTTGAAAGTAGTCAATTCACGAGACGTCGCTGCCAAATGACATGAGTAACTGCGCATGTCATTTATCTCACTACTCTTCCATTAGGGCTGCAGAGCTGCAGCGCCTCCAGAAATTAATTTAAAAACTATTTGTAAGGCGCGCCAAGTCTGGCAACAATGTTCCTTCGTTGATGGATGGCAACCCCCGACGAACAGGCGGATGCCATTTTAGGGGAGAAAGGGTTGAGACTTCGACCAGAGAGGAGTGAGTTGTTTTTGTCCCTCAGATTCGACTCATATATGTAGCCGTAAGCTATCGTAGTAGAAGCGTGTTAGCTTAGTACATCGTTCTTTTTCATGTTATACTAGCCTCCTTCGGCGACCAGCTTGTTTGCCGAGAATATTATGTCAAATGAATCTTGTAACATTTTATATTCATGGTTGTCTTAACTTAATTTTAAACTTCAGATTGCGGTGGATATTTAATACATATTCTATTAGTGACCTTGGATCTCTTCTGTTCATTGTCCAGAAAAATGTTCCTAATAGAGTCAAATAACTGATTATGCCATGTAACCTCTAATTCCATGTTGTCGGCACTATCATCACTTTCTTATTCCTCTTGTAAAATATGCGTTTGATTTCAACATTAAAATGACCTGCACATTTTATGGCCAGCGTCATGTTAGCTGGATTAAAACGTGCTGAGAAAAGAATGAAAACACAGCAACCATAACCATTCAGCTTACTGGATACGTATCTTAATATAAGCAAATCAATACCTCGGAGAGCATGGTTTACAGATTTCACAAAAATTTTGATGAAATGAAATATGAAAGCAATATGTATTAGTACATTAGCTTAAATTACAACAATAAAAGAGAAAAACGCAATTAAATATTTGTTTAAAGAATAAAAACGGTTTGAGTTGCGTTGCATCAATGAAAAGTATTGTTGTAAATTATGCCGAAAATATTTTTAAAAATTTATTAAAATTCGAGAAAACATTGTATGGCAACTTAATTGATAATTTACTTTAATTGTAAATTTTGTCGAAAATATTTTTAAAAATTTATTAAATTTCGAGAAAACATTGTACGGCAACTTAATTGATATAATTGGAAAGGTCATTTTCTACACTTTCAGATGGTGTAAAAATGATTTTGTGCCGTAATATTTTCGGAGGTTATTAAGGAAAAACTTCAAAATTTCGTTTAATATTTAATTAATTAAAATTATAGTTAAAATTTCGAAAAAATGGCTCCGAGGTGCACATTCCCACCCTCCAAAGTACGTTTATACGAAATTTCGTAGCTCCAGGTCCAGCGGTCTGACCTGTAGAGCGCCAACACGCAGACAGACGCACACACATTCTCCTTTATTAGTAGTAGAGATTTATGTACTGTGTGTGTTGTGTCCCATTTTCCCTTCTGAATGTCAATAAATATCTGGGACTAAATATTTGATGTCTTCCTCGTCTCCGGTAGACATCATTCATCTGGGAAATTAGATGAATGAAAATTAGAAAGAACCCGTGGGAGTTACACTATTATTTTCGTTCTGATCCTTATTCGCTCACTTTCCCAGTCCGAGAGTTCGATGACCAATGAGAATGTGAGAAAAAAATAATGAAGAAGTAAAAAGAAGACAACAAATAAGAGAGACACAAGGTACAGCTATATAGCTGATTGCTCTGGAAAGCATCAAAATTCGCCCACTGCGCACAGTTGAGCGATAAATGGGTAGAAGAAAGGAAGCCTTTCTTCCTTTGAATTTACAAGGGCCACAGCTGCAGTCAGATCTTCTCTGGTTGGTATGGAGCCAACTAAAAGAGAAAGATACTCTTTTATTTCTTTTTTCTTTCTTTCGCTCCCACCAAAAGTTAATGATAAATTATCTTCCTCGTTTATGTTTTTATTTTCGATCTTGCCTTATTTATGGGTTTCTGTTTCGCTTCATTTTGCCGTTAAAGAAACAGATAAGTTTATCCAGTATTCATTTTCCTTTGTTAGAAATCACTCTTCGAAAAGGGGTATGTGGATTTCTAAATATTATTCATATGCCAATTTTTATTAGGAGGGATCAGTCTCATTATCACTAGAAGTAAGAAAAAAATTAACTCTTATTATTATTATTATTATTATTATTATTATTATTATTATTATTATTACATCATTATTATTACATCATTATTTTTACAGCTTTCGCTGAACGAAATTTTAAACATAAAAATACAGGTCACGTTATGCCGGATAAGAACATTGCTGAAACGTCTTCAAATAGGAAAACCCTGTTCAGTATTAAAGAAAGTTTTTGCAGCACTGCTTGTTTCTGAGATGACAAGGCGCCACTGTATCTTGTGCTATGATGTCACGTGCGTTTTCCTCCTGCAAGATGCTCGCTGGATTCTAAATTGAAATTGTCCTTCACGTGTGCCAGGTGATCAGTGGCGAATCTAGGATTCGGGTCTGGGGGGGGGGGGGGGGGGGAGGTCATAAAAATTTTGTATCGTCGTGACGAATGTCAAACCTCAAGGCTAAAGTAAACCAAAACTCTTTAACTTCACAGACTTTCCTCACCTGACAATAAGAATTATAAAGAACAGTACAATACTTTCGATAATTTAATAAAAATTACAATGAAATAACTAGCAAAAAAAATGTCTTCGACTGCGTCAAAGCTACAAATACAAGTGGAATGGCTATAAAAGTAGGAAAAATTTCGAGCCTGTCCAAGCCAGAAAGCAATGTTGAAACGTTTTAGGTAGATTCCTTATAGGAACTCTACCTATTGCAATGGTTCTCATGACACGACTTTCGGAAAATTTCTGCAGATCTTCACCGATCATGACCCCTAGAACCCAAAACCACCCTTCGTTAAAAAGTTTATATATATATATATATATATATATATATATATATATATATATATATATATATAAACACTTTTTCCCATGTTATCTTGTGAAACATGATAGCTAGCCAATTTGATGTAAATTTAACCAGCTAGGATATGTCTAAGGATAGTGAAAATCTCGGTCGAGTTCGTAGATGGGCTATCCAGCTCAAAGGGGGTGGAAATGGTGGGGGATGGAAATGTTCATTTTACCATAATTTCTTTACAAATCAAAATAGAAAGAAAATTCAAATTAGGCGAATTATTGCCTTAACATAACGAACAATTTTTGAATTTACACCTTTTCGATAGCTACAATTATTTAGAAGTTATGAGCTGAAAAGTGATTTTCCCACCCTTCCCCTCCTCTCCCCCTAACTTAAAGTACGTTTTAACCTATGCATGTTACCCCTTATTGGAAAGCTCTCGTCATTTGCAGTTTCTTCCACCCTCTTTCATTCTTGTAGCTCCAATACTTATGAGAATAGAGGGCAAATTGTACTTTTCCTTATTATTATTAGTAGAGAAGTATATGCATAACGCTTTGGCCCGTGTTATTTTGTAAACACGATAACTAGAGTAATTTTGATTAGATTTTAACTGGCGATGGATATGTTGTAAGGACGGTGAAAATCTCGTCCGAGTTCACAGATGGGCTAACCAGCTCAAAGGGGGTGGAAATGGTGGGGGACTGAAAATTTCATATTCCCATAATTACCTTACGATTCAAGATAGAAAGAAAATTCAAATTAGGCGAATTATTGCCTTATCACAACAAACAACTTTTGTATTGAAACTTTTTTGATAGCCACAATTTCTTAGAAGTTATGAGCTAAAATGCCATTTTCAATCCCCTCCTCAACTTATCATTTCCCCATAGCTCTGTTACGACTAAAGATAGAAAAAAATTTTCAATTAAGCGAATTATCACCTTATGATAACGAACAACTTTTATACTAAAAGTTTTTTGTCTGCTAGAATTGCTTATAAGTTATGAGCTGAAAAGCGATATTCAATACCCCCACCCCCACCCCAATTTATCATTTCCCCATAGCTTCGTTAAGATTGAAGATAAAAAGAAAATTACAATTAGGGTAATTATCACCTTATCATAACAAACTACTTTTATATTGAAAGTTTTTTGACAGCAAGAATTATTTAGAAGTTATGAGTTCCCATCAACCGCATTCACTTTCACTTTTTATATGGTATAATATATAATTAATTTATGACTAATTAATTTATAGTTAATATCTTTGTTAAATTTTGTTAATTATAACTGTTAATTGATATACTTGGCTTTGCTCCGGATTAAAATGTTTTCATGTTTAATATTTTCAATGGAAAAATTACTATTGTATAAATATTATAATGCACAAATTCCTTTTCTGATCTAAAACGCTCTCAATTAAAATGAGAATATCAATTGAACCAGACGATTTTTAAAAACATCCGTTTTCTTCATACGTTATTATTTGTTATATAGGTACTTCAAATTTTGTTAACAATTACTAAAGTCAATGAAAGGTTTTAATGAATATTTTGAAACAATTAAATTAATTATTTAATTATTCATTAATTTAAAGCGTGAAAATAAATCAATAGCAAGTCCCCGATATAAATTGTTAAATCGTTCTACTTTTAAAATTTTCTTTCTTTAGCATTCTTCCTTCTGGAGAATTTCTTCTATTTTTTGATCAACAAGAATATTTTTTACGAATTCAGCTTTTAAAATTAATTTGAAAAAATATTAAAATGAGAGAAACAAATTTATGGAAATGAAAGATCATCCTGAAAAACGTCTTATCTAATCTTTAATTAAGTGAAATTTTAAAGCATCTTTAGGCTTTTGAAAAGTTGAAGGTGACCTTTTCTCTTTCTCTTAAATAAAAGTTTGGAAAGTTTGATTAGAACATCATATGTTTGTACTTAGGGAGGAGATGTGGAATACGTACATACATAGCCACAGACTTTATTTAAAATTAAATAATTATTATTATAATTATAAGATAAAGATTACTGGGTATATAGTATGAGCCATGAAAGGTTTTTGTAGTTTTGCAACAATTAATTTTAACTTTAATTAAGTAAATAGTTAATTTATGTTTGAATCCAATTTTAAGAAGTTAATGGATAATAGGTTTTGACAGAATACTTTACTTGATATTTAACTAAACAGGCGGGACCCAAGATTTGTTTTATAAAAAATCAATATAGCAGCCAAAACGATAGATATTTAAATAAGAGTTTTATCTTTTCTACCATTGAAAATATCTCCTGAATCCTTAAAATTGTTTGGGATTTTCTGCCTGAGTATTTGGTTTTCTTAAATCCGAGATTTAAATTTACCGTTCAAATTACGCATTCGTATCCTAGAAAGTTTAAAAAACATGTATTCCCAAGGCACACAATGTTTAATAATTTTGTCTTCTTTATATGCTGGCACTTCTATTGACTATTATCTCTGTAAATTAGAGTTCCCTAAAATGAGCCCATTCTAGTAGTATTTTAAGTGTCGCATGTCATGATTTACCATATGGCAAAAGTAATGTTTTTCGCAACAATTATACCGTATAACTTAGATTAAATAAATTAATTTTTAAATCTAGAGTCTTTCTTCATTCGTGCCAAGAGTCAATTTCTTGTTACTGTTTCAGATAGGCTGGCGTAATGTTATCTAGGAGATATTTGCACTGCTGAGATGTTTATTTCTTTATGACTCCTACCTGTTGAATGATTATGTGTTGAGATATAAAAAAATTGACCAATGTACTGACCGATAAATCTATCATAACTTTTTGGAATGAAAAATGGAATGATAAAACCTTGATATAGCAAAAAATTAAATGACATGAAAACAGAATCACAGCGTAAATATTGCAATGTGTAGAAACAATAAAGTCATTGGCTATGTCTGTATTGATCAATATGTAATATTCAATGACTTTTGTAACATTAACGTAAAAGAATCTACCTTTGCCTTCAAGCCTGCCGAAAAAGGATTTTTTATTATTTTTTTTACAGAGGGAAATTAAGAAAAAACAGTTGTAATGATTTTAAATAATATCGAGAATTCTTCTGGCTTGGCTCTGGGGGGGCTGTAGCCCGATAGCCCCCCTGGATTCGCCACGCAAGTGATCGTGAATTAACTTCATTAGAGAGGGAAAAAAGAAACAGACACAACAAATTGTCATCAAAATCGTCGGGTGTGTGTAAAGTGAAAATAGTCCAACAAGCAGGATAACGGAGAAACGACGCTTTATTCTCAACTATTCCGGGAAAAAAGAAGCGCAGGTAACAGGAAAAACAGCACTTGGACAAATCAGTAACACAAACAGACAGCAAATCACTAATAATGACAGCACTTTCAATACCGCTCGGCAACTAACAGCTTTTTACTTTCTCTTATACGAAGTATCCAAAGAGAAAGTATTGTAATCGTCAAAAAATTCGATCTCGAGATTTTGAAGAATCTCCACGTTTTAGACCTCCCTGAGTCCGAAAAACATAATTTGGGAATTATGTCTGTCTGTGAACACGATAACTCCAAAACTATTAGAGATACGGGGATGAAATTTGGTATGTGGCCTTTAAACATAATTTGTAGGCTACTATCAAATTGTGGACAAAATCCGTCAAAGGGAAGTCTGTCTGTCTATCTGTCCGCGGTCATGCGAACACTATAATTCAAAAACTTGAATAGCTAGATGGATAAAATTTGGTACACAGTTTTATCGTCATGAATGTAGGTCCGTATAAAAGTTTGGGCCAAATCCGTCAAAGGGTTGACTGTCTGTCGGTCTGTATAATCGCATCTCCAACGAATCCGCTATCTCCACGCGCATGCGTGCTGGTTTTATCTTACACCCAGTCCTTTGGTAATCACGCCGGCTTCTAATTCCACTTCGATGTTGGACGACCTTCGGAAATCGTGGTATGACCGGTTTCGCTTATTTTTTTCTCCACTGCGTTAGGGGTTTCTGTTCGTTTCACTGTCTTTTAGCTTATTTTTTGCTCTACATTGTTAGGAGTTTACGAGAAAGTTTAGGGGAAATCACTCCCGCTGGTTTTAGATATACGTAATTAGTGTGATGGCTTGGAGCCACTGGTTTTAAAATCACGAGAGGAAGCGCCTCATTTTCATCTGTCAGTCTATATGCATTAATTGACAAATTATTTTCCGAATTTTTTCATGTATAATATGAAGGAAAGAGGAACACCATCCCTCTGAACTCTACAGAACCATCAAATAGACCGTATCGAACCATTACATGGGAATCGACAGGATAAAAAGCAGATGAAACCGCACTTTAGAAATATTCGTTGGCCATTCTTCTTTCATATTCTTCTTTATTCCTTTCGGTTATTATCGCATGTTCTGTTTGTGCAGGATCTGATACAATTCGCGACCTTATTTATCGATACACATTATAACAAAGTGTAAAGTTTTCTTTCAAAAGCAACTTTACGTTCCCCAGCACGCACAATGGAATCTCAATGGGCGTCCCCATTTTCATTTCGCCTCTTTGTTAACCAAATCGCGGCTCACCCGAGTAACTTAAACTTTGAGAAAATAAAGGATCCCTTTTTCCTTTGATAAAAACACACTGTACTCGGGACATTTCAAAAGCAAGGGAAAGTCAGGCGTCACCAGAAGATAAATGATCTTTCCGAAGACAGTCCGACAATTCCTCCAGTTTCGCTCGGAAGGAAAACGTTTTCGGATAGAAAATTAATATCTTATTCCTTTTCTTGTGACGGCGTAAGTAGGGATGGGAAAAATCTACCGGTTTTATCCGAAAACCTGTTTTTTTGCTTTGGTTAACCGGTTTTTATGTTATTATGGTTTTTTTCTTTGTCCTGGTTATAACCGGTTATTTTTTTACTTCCAATAACCGGGTAAAAAAACTGGATCGGAAAATAGGCTCGATTTTAGTTTCAGTTAGAGTAAAATTTACCAAGTTATGAAGCTTTGAATTTCATCATCTTATGCCAATCAACGACAACCGCTTCCTCGAGGCGTCTGTTGGTTCGCGGATGACTGAAAGAGTCTTTGAGAACAGATAAATATTGGTCAATATATTGATTTCCTGTAAAAATAATGTTAATAAAAAAGTTTGTCTCTACAACCCGCTTTTGTAGTGTATAGAGAACAGTTGGAGCTTGCACACGTACCGACGCCTGCAAAAAACGATCGGCTGTCGAGAATTGCCATATTGAATATTGAACATTATTTTTTGGGATATTTTTATTCTTTATTGATATTTTCAGTATAAGGATGAGAAAATTACTTACACATAAAGAAATTTTAATGGATAGTTAAAAATAATGATTCTCAGTGGCGGATTAAGCTTGTTAAAAGATCAAGCGCTGGGACATTTAGAGGTATCTGAATATATATATGCTTTTTTACATTTTAACAAGTCGGTTTTTCTAATTTTAAAATAATATTAATGATTCCGCATACATTCCATACTTTTATTTCTATTTTTAATTACATTTCATACTTGCTATATTATTTATTTGTAATTAGCTTAATAAATCTTTGTTGAATAATTGCAATGCTTTTAAAGTTAGTGATAGTTAATTTGACATAATTTTCTAATTAATTTTCATTTAACATAATTCGCTTTTAAATGAGAATAATTCTGAAAACAACTTTACTCTCCGGCAGCCTAAGAAATAAATATAAATTTGCTGTTTTCACGTTGGTTTCGACTTTAGTTTTGATTTATAATGTAATAAATGGAAATTCAAATTTTTTTGACTGTTGAAGATATTGCTTTCCACAGTGTTAGATTATTATCACAAGAATTTTTAATTTTAACATTTTATTATTTGGTTGTATTACCCAATCAATTTTTAAGGTGTCCGCCTACGTTGCAAACCCATTTTCTGCCGAAAATCAAAAACAGTTTTTTTTCGTTTCACTTCACTTTTATTTCTTAATGTAATCCCTAAACTTATTTTATTTTACTAGAACGATAATCGGAAATGAAATTAGAATCCTTTTAGTAAAACTTAATAGCTGAAAAGGGAAAAATAAACCAGTATTTGTTTTCCATTGCTTTCACTTAATATTTATTTCTGTTTAGTTGCAATTTAGATTTAGTTTAGTTTTAAGAGCTAAATAACACTTGAACTTTGTAATTAATTTATGAGCCAATATAGGCTTTTGAGGCAATGTGCCTGAATTTTGTATAATGTAAACTGTCGTTTTATATGACGTTCAACAAACATTGAGAATTTCATAAACTTAAAAATTAATTTACTACTTAGAAATTATGTATGATTTTTATCAGTTATTAAAGCACATTTTGCATTTGAATAAATGCATAAAAGCTAAAATTATATTATTGTCGAATTTGTCGGTTTTTATATCATAATTCAAAGATTTTTATTAAAAATTTCTTGTTCCATTCAAATTGACCTCCGATATTTCGGCGACATTTTTAGTATATGAGAATGGTATTTTTAGTTTATGGAAAAGGTAATTTTTTAACTAATCTTCAGCAGTAAAATAAATTGAAAACATCTGTTAAATATTCCTATTTTCTTTTTTTAATGAAAACAAGCATAGATTATAACGGTTTGAAAAATTAATGTTAAATATTTTTCATTTGCACTTCATATTAGCTCAGTATTTAGCATTAAATTAACTCGATATTACTTAAGTTATAATATACTTTTTTCAATTCAAAACATTTTCATTATAGTAAATTCAGATATAATTATTATTATCGATTAAACATTCTAATCATAAAGGTACATAGTAAGTTAAGTGAAATTAATTTTTCAAAAATTTATTTAAATACGAAAAAAATTAAAGTATTTAAATAATGATTTTAGTTTGTGATATGTTGGCTAATTATTGTGTTAATTTTTCATGTAGTGCAGAAGAAATTGTTAATGTATTCAAAAATGACCAGATTCACATCCGGTATAAAACCGACCGACACGAATCGATGCGTGTGCAAGAAACGCATCGCCTGCAAAAAGACGAGCATTTTCAAAATCGGTCGATTCGAATCGGTGTCTGTGTAAGGAACGCGTAGTCTGCAAAAGTAGACCGTTTTCAAGCCGACCGGTAAGAATCGGTGCGTGTGCAAGTAGCCTAAGCAGGTGCAATGTTAAGGGCATCGTGTACACAAATAAATTTTTTTTCTACATTTTATACCAAGTTAGCTTTGTTTTGAAGTTGTTCGATGTAAACAAGACAGGAACGAAAATTCTTAAAACTAACTGATCCTGCGTAGAGTATTAGAGCTCCGGCATCTAATCTTGCAAATTAATGTATTTATATACATACAGGAGGAGGGTGTTAAAATAATGTGAGCAGTTTTGGATTTGCACATTTTTTCAAATGTCTCTTGAAAGGCTGAGTGAATTTTCTTTGAACTTCGACCATGTAAAGAATAGGATTGAACTCACATTTTATGTTGAAGATTCGGTCACGAGGACATTTAGGGGACCAACCAGTAATTGATGAAGAAGAAAATCATTTAGGATTCACGCTGCTTCAGAATGATTTGCAACTTTCCTCATTTTTTGGTTTTGATTGATGTGCAGAATATTCACATGCATTTTCGCAAAAATAGCTCGGATATTAGGGAAGATACAAAGGTTTTCTTAAAGAATACCAAATTTTCCCTCATGTTTTTTTGATTATAATATGTAGAATTTTGAACCAAATTATACGAAACTTACAGAATGCGTGACAACATGTCAGATAAGTATAGCATTAAAATTTGAAGTAAATAATTTGAATATTAGAGGAAATTAAGTTTTCTTACTAAATAAGTTTTAATTGCGCGTATCCGAAATACAGCATAATTTTTCTTTCATAATTTCGAAGTCAGATATATAGAGAAGCTTATATAAAATTCTTGTTGGATACCGTTAAGATTCAGAAAGATATATTCATTGAGCGAATTGAATTTTAGTTGCTTTCTAAAATTGATGAGTAAATTGATATTTTTTAAAAATTCAATTGAATCTTCGAATAGTATGTAGAATTGCCTAATTTACAACAATTTAAATTACGTATATATATATAGGTATGCATGGGTATTCAGAATATTCAACCTTTATACAATGTAATATAACTAACTATTCGAAGATTCAAGTTTAAAAATATAAATTTGAGGAAAAATCCTCACCACATAGCTTCTCTTTGAAAGCAATCGGAAATCTGATCTGATCGCCAATGATATAAAGAGATATTACATATTATTATTATTATATATATTATTATTACATATACATACATATTAACTTTCCCCAAACCGAACAGCAATCTAACTCATAAGCCGACCCATATGTGAATTTGAAATTATGAAAGAAAAAGTATGCTATATTTCGCACAAGTGCAGTTAAAAATTATTTACTACAAATAATCGTATTTCCAAGAATATTCAAAGTATTTAGTTCAAATATTTATAGAACTAGAAAATCACCCACCATGGTATGACTGTTGAAAATTTCCTCGTAATTCGAGCGATTTACCGTCAAATTTGACGTGTTTAAATAGATATATATGCGAGAGAAATGTTTAACATTGATTGAAAATAAATAAAATAAATATATGTTTTATGACAGGAAATATTTTTTATTTACATAACAATTTTATTATAATTCAATAACCATGAAATTCTCAGCTTGTGAAACGTAAGTCAAAAGTTAAAAATTCAAAGGAATTCTTTTTCGAAATTCTAATCAAAACAAAGCACTTCTCTGCTTGTCAAACGTTGCCAAAAAATATTATCAAATTATATCATGACGATTGTAATAAATAATGAGATGCATCGCGGAGTTCAAACTATATCACGCGCATGATATACCAATGACGTAATTTACTGCTTTCTATTAGAAAACGGAAATTAATTTGAAATATATGATTAATATAAATTAAAATTTCTCGGGAACTATTGATCATAGCGAGATAAATTTTATATCAATCGATACAAATTTGATTTCACTATTTTAGAGCTATTAAATTTGAAATTAGAACGACAATTACTCTTTTAAATTAAAATCACTGAAATTTAGGTTCTCTAACAATGAAATAATGCTGTTTAACTTCTTACAGTGCAAAGGCGAGAGTTTTATTGCTGGTGACGTCAGAGCGTTGTCGAGAGACAGATCTGGTCTATTATATTAGTAATGCTTCTCTAATATGTTATCAATATTCGTTTTGTAAGTTTAGTGTAATTTGGTTGAGAACTGTGCATTTATAAGGAAAACCAGCGGGAGTGGTCTCCCTAAAACTTTCTCGTGTCCGACCTAACGCGGGTGGGGAAAATATACACAGAGCGGCAGTCCATCGATGTAAATTTCTTTATGTTGCAATGCAACTTTCATTTCCTCTCGATTTTATGTCGGATAAACAGGGTAGGTTTATAACCCTTCAACCGGCTTTAACGCAGAAAGTCGCTCTCTGATGACTATTGTAATGTCTTGGCCTAAGTGTGACCAAATAATTCAAGCTTAGGTTGGCCTAAGTACTTTTATTCACTACAGCAATAATTAAGAGACACTTCTCGCAGAGAAGTCTTGATTAAATATGACTATTTACAAGGAACCAACAAAATCATAGTTCTAAAACGTCAAAGTTCATGAGAAAATTCGTCCAGGAAGACTAGTAATTATCGGATGGATAACTTCCACCTATCCACGTGATACCAAACGACGAGACTACCAAGAGTGCCCGCAAGTTCAAGAGCCGAGAGTTCGGGGATGCCGATTCCTCGGGGTTGTCTATCAAAGTCCGACTTCAGTCGGGACTTTCAATTCGCTGATCACACAGCTTTCTTCGGTCCTCCGGAGCCTCAAACTCGTTCGAGAGTCCTCATCCCCTTTTTCTCTCCGTTCCTCAGTTTTTATTCACTCCTTCAGGGGTTGGATGAAGTGGTGAAGCCCCTCCTATCTTTCCCTTCACTGGATAATCGTACTCTGGTTGACCAACAACTCACCTTCCGAGTGGTCCACCTCTATTCTGGCAAGGTTCTTGAGTTCCGTCACCACCGGCCTATTCAGGAATCACCAAAAGGTACCGCTAATGTGCGCGCTGACAGTGATTTATTCCTCGACATTGTGGCGGCCCTCTGTGTGAAGTCCTTTTCCTTGCGCCCGTCTCGTTAGCGATGTCCAGGTGCAACTCTCCTGCTGTTTACCGCCAATATCAAAAGGGCCGGCACTCTTTTTTCTCATGGGAATTAAGCTCGCGGGAAGGAAACGTTACACTATTCTAAAACCGGCTCCGTCGCAGAAAGTCGTTCTTCGATTATTACTCTTAAACCAGCTCCGGCGTAGAAAGTTGCTCTCTGTTTATTACCCGGAAACCGGGTCCGAAACAATTGCGTTCACCATTTAGCTACATAGAGGCCGTTTTCAAAGCATTCAGCTGAAATATTTTTGCCGTTCAAAGGGTTAAACACGCAAAGAAGACAACTGCTTAGTGACAGAGATTCTTTTCGGTATTTTCAGAGTGTAAAGGGATGAGACTCTTGTTTATATGGAATGCCGCTGTTGAAGCATTAATTCAATTTCAGGAACCATTTTTATTAGATGGCTAAGCTCCACGACACAGTACATTAAAAGGTGCAAGACGCAAGACAGAGAACAACAACACAAGACAAGTACATAATAAAAGAAGAGAGAGAGGCATCATGGTAAAAACCCGGATGGTTGTAGAAGCGCCACCTACCATGAAAAAGAGAAAGCAGTGAATTGTAACCGTTACAAGAGTAATTTAATTTTGTGCTTTCATTTATTCTTCTGGAAATTATTTAAACTAAAATCAAGTTTTGTCTAAATTATGGAATATTATTCTGATAATATTTTGCAAGTTTTATATTATGTTGTTTTATAATTCCAAGGAATATGTTGCTTTATAACTTAAGAAAATGTCCCACCCTATAATGAAATAATATTTAGATAATGTTAAAAATAATTTTCAATTTTTTTTACTACGATATGCAGAATTACTTTTAAATTATAATTCTGCACTTTTTTATACTCGAAATACTGAACCAAATTTTATGGACTTTACCCACAATTAAATGCTTTGTTATATAGAGATTAAATTAAAATCAATAAAAATATCTGGTTTCGAAAGTTAGGAGAGGAAAAGAGACCCCGAGACTTGTATCGTCTAAGGGCCCCTACAGAAGAGAACGCATTCCCTTACCCCCGTACCCGTGACCAGACCGGTCACTGAACGGTTTGATGGGCAAGACACGGGAATTTTATTTAAGAAAAACAAAATAAACAAAAAGAAGGCAATATATACACTATGTACAGAGCACAGGCATTTTCACTTTTACACTATTAGTTCGTAATAGTCTTCTTTTCTTTAGATGTTAAAATACCTTTCTTTTATTTGAAGGTGGAATGTCCGGTGATTGAGCTACTTAGTTCAGTTTGCTGGGATGTTGAAGGTTAGGGAGGCCGGAAAAGATTTGTTTTCGCTGATGAATTTGATAATCCCACGAATTTTCTGCCTGGAGACGAGGTTATTGGCGACTCTTTTCAGTCATTCTTGTTCGAAGTTTGGCGCTGGCTTCCTCATATGCCAAGACACTGTATAGATACACTCCGTGGCATAGTGAAGTGCTGTGCCAATTCCACCACAACTGCAATAATCGCTGTCAGTAAGGGCCCCTACAGGGATTCATCAGGCCCTGCGGTTAAAGACAGTTCGTAACTAGCTTACGATCATTTTGATAGCTCATTTTGAATAAGTCAAAATACTGTTGTGAAAAAACCAGTTATCCCGTTATAAAAATGTCGATTTCGGGAGATTCCAAATTAAATAAATGCCCTCTTCCACAAATTCCATTCCGTTCCAATAAACGGAAGAAATTGGAAGAGACATTCAATGGAGATCCAGCGGATGAATTACAAAGAAAATTCAGCCATGCTAAATCTTAAAAGAAATCCATTTATACAAAATGATCTGTTTCGTCCTCTTCCCTCCCTCCTTGCGGTTGGGAAGACTCCTCTGTACATATCTCATTCATATTTTCCACTCTCCTTCGTCCTTTAATGCAGAAGGAGATCAAAGGAGAGCCGAATCGATACGTCAACGTTCTACGAGGTTTGCATCTCCCTCTTTTCTTAAAAAAATCAAATTGTCTTTCTACCTTTCTGAAGGCTTTGAATTTGCGATTCAGGAGAAAAGAGGCCTTGTTATCCCTGATGGTCTTCTTCAGCAATGTATATTTCGTTTTGAATGAGGTTGTCCGCCGTCCACTTAACTATAAACAGTCGTTTTAATAGTTAATGCCACTGGAT
>BGPR01003228.1:56313-98473 GCA_013235015.1 Araneus ventricosus
GTCCACTTAACTATAAACAGTCGTTTTAATAGTTAATGCCACTGGATCTTCTGAATTTGCGATTCAGGGGAAGAGAGGCCTTGTTATCCCGATGGTCTTCTTCAGCAATGTATATTTCAATTTGAATGAGGTTGTCCGCGGTCCACTTAACTATAAACAGTCGTTTTACTACACTGGTGTAAAAAATTAAGGAAAATTTCGTAAAATGCGAGAAATTTGCAATTAATACGAAAACTATGCACGAGGGCAATTAGGAGGGGGGCACCAGAAAGGGATGAAGGCGAAAATGGAGTTTCACCCATCCTGTTTTACTGAAAGCTGATAACGAGATGTATATTTTATCGAAGGTTATGGTTTAATGTGCATAACGTTTACATGCATTTTCGTAAGCATAGCACAAATATTCGGGAAGATATAAATATTTCTTTAAAAAAATCCCAAATTTTTCCGCATGTGTTTTGATTATAACATGCGGAGTTTTCATTCAAGTTATTTGAAATTTGCGGAACACTTGACAATATGTTACAGAAGTATTGTTTTAAACATTGAAGTAAATACGTTGGATATTACAGGAAATATGAGTGTTTGTACTAAATAATTGTTTACTGCGCATGTGCGAGACGCAGCGTAATTTTTGTTTCATAACTTCAAAGCCAGATATATTGAGCAACTTTAAAAAGAATTCCAGTTGAATCCCGCTAAAATTCAGAAACCTGTCGGCATTTCAGTGAGGTGAATTTAAATTTCTCTTTGAGAGAAGCTAAGTGATGAGGGTTCTTGTACAAACTAATATTTTTTAAATTTGAATCTTCGAACAGTAACATTGATTTTAAGAAAATTGAATATCATGAATACCACCATCATGTACACTTATAAATTAAATACAATATTTTAAATTGCATTTCTTCGAATACCATTCGAATATTCAAGTTTAGAAAATATCTGTTTATGCAAGAACCGTCATCATTTAGCTTCTCTTCAAGAGAAATTGAAATTCACCTCATTGAAATGCCGATATCCGCCTGAATTTTAATGGGATTCAACTGGAATTTTTTTTTTTTAAGTTGCTCTGTATATCTGGATTGGAATTTATGAAAGAAGAATTCCGCTGCATCTCGCACATGCGCAGTAAAAACGTATTTAGTACAAACACTCATATTTCCTCTAATATTCAACGTATTTACTTGAGATTTTAATACAATACTCCTGAAACATATTGTCGAGTGTTCTGCAAATTTCGTATAATTGGAATGAAAACTCCGCATATTATAAGCAAAACACATGCGGAAAAATTTGGGATATTTAAAAAAAACCTTTATATCTCCCGAATATTTGTGCTGTGTTTACGAAAATACATTTAAATATCATGCACATCAAAAATAACAATTGAGAAAAGTTGCATCTCGTTATCAGCTTTCTGTGAAACAGGATGGGTGAAACTCCATTTTCGCCTTCATCCCTTTCTGGTGGTCCCCTAATTGCTCGCGTGACATATAAATCATACAAATAATACATCGTAATCACACAAAATGTGTATGATACTCGATTGAATGTCACACAATTCTCCAGAACTGATTTCGAAGCATAGTTTTCGTATTAATTGCAAATTTCTCGCATTTTACGAAATTTTCCTTAATTTTTTATACCAGTGTAGTTAATGCCACTGGATCTTCTGCAATTGTTAAATTCACTTGTTTTGAAAGGGAGCCTTAATCGGATGCAGTTCTGTTTACCTTTGAACACTGAGTACAGTAGAGCCCCGGTTAGCCGAAGTGAAAGGGAGAAAGCCGTTTCAGATAACGATTTTGCCGGTTAAGTATGAGCATCTGTTGCTATTTCGCATCTAATTGCAGTACGTAATTCCGAAACGTTTTGCGTGTAAAAGGAATTCAAAACTTTATTTGTGGGCTACACTCGTGTTCTTAACCCTGGAGGACGCGCACTACGAAGAGTAACGCGAAGACCTGCAAGGGTGTGTGTGTGAGTCACCTCAATTCGATATTTCGCTATTTAACCCCTTGATATACGATTTTATTTAGCCTCCTAATTAGATCCCACCACCCATTTGGGATATTTTTATTATTTCAATCTATTTAAGATAGTCAAGGATACTTGAGATATTTAAGCGTGTCCAGGTCATTTTTGTATTTAACTAATTGTTGCGTTAAATTAAATACGGATTTAGATAACAAAAATTCTGTAATTCGATGCGCTAGCCGGAGGTGTCATTGCAAGTTAAGGGGTTAAGCAAAACTAGAGGAATTTTATGCCATATCTTTTCCGAATGATTCGTGCAAACAATTCTAGTTATGCAAGAAATTATTTTTAGATGAAAAATTTAGTAAATAATGCATTATATTATCTAGCGCATTGCAAACATATGACAAAAGTATATTTCTTACATACACGTTCTCAATGGAAAGCAATATCATTCAAAGAAAGTCAAAACACAAAGATAAACTCAGATGGAATCCAAAAAACAAACAAGAAATCCATTCTAGTCCATTTTTTCAAGGGCTAAGGACAGTATTCGAAATGGATACAAAATAATAATTGGGAAATTTTTCTGTAAGAAGCTTGCATTACGCCAAACATAGCTTCTCCTAGCCCGAAATTTCCCAACAAAAGACAAAGGAGATCTGCACATCAAAAATAATTATTTCAAAAGAAAGAGGAAAACCAAACACAAGCATAAAAACGCTAATAAGATTGATTTAAAAATATCAGCCATCTGGCTTTAAAAATAGCCACCATAAAAATAAACTTACCCCATGCCCAGAATAGAGAAAAAAAATGTCCCTCACGTTATCACAATTCCGCGCTAACTCTCTTTTAAAAAAAGAAACAGCACTTTTTTAAAGAAACACTAGTCCCATGGCGCCATCTATATTCGAGAAAACAAAACAGAAAGAGTAGAAACAGGAATTTTTAAGTGGAATGGAACTATTTAGACATACTATTATAAAATACAAAAAATTAATATGTCTCAATAGTTATATTCCATAAAAAAATCCTGCTTTTACTCCTTCTGTTTTTTCGAATATAGATGGCGCCATGGGACTAGTGTTTCTTTCAAAATTTGCTGATTTCCTTTTTAAAAAAAGTTAGCGCGGGATTGTGATAACGTGAGGACATTTTTTTTTTCTCTTTTTTCTCTATTCTGGGCATGGGGGTAAGTTTATTTTTAAGGTGGCTATTTTTAAAGCCAGATGGCTGATATTTTTAAATCAATCTTATTAGCTTTTTCATGTTTGTGTTTGGTTTTCCTCTTTTATTTGAAATAATCATTTTTGATGCGCAGATCTCCTTTGTCTTTTGTTGGGAAATTTCGGGCTAATTGAAGATATATTTGGCGTAATGCAAGCTTCTTACAGAAAAATTTCCCAATTATTATTTTGAATCCATTCGAATGAAGTCCTTAGCCCTTGAAAAAATGGACTAGAATGGATTCCTTGTTTGTTTTTTCGATTCTCTATGAGTTTATCTTTGTTTTTTGGCTTTCCTTGAATGATATTGATTTCCATTGTCCTTTGTTTCTGTTTGCAGCTGCAATTTCGCGCGACTTTAACATTGTTTAAATTTTATTATCTAAATTTTCTTGTTTATAAAAAAATATTGTTTTTTTAAATTTTAAGTTAAAATATTTTATTTTTTAAATTTATTCTAATTTTTCTAGTTGATTTTTTAAAGCTCTATACAATAGGGTGGTCCGAATTTTCTTATATCTTTTTGCGGTTGTGTGGAAAAGTTGCGAACTGCCATCATTAAAAAGTGTATAAAATATAATAACTCTGAATTGATATCTTCTGTCGCCTCGATGGGCAGAAAGTTGTGAAAATTGGACTAAAAATGGTTAAAATTCAAAAATTAATAAAAAAAATCACAAATTCCGTTGATCGGTTTGCGGTAGTGCTTAAAAATTACTATTTATTAGCAACAACAACACCTTTACAAAATTTTAGAATTATATTCTAACATCTTCTGCCGCCTCAACGGCGCTGAATTTTGGAAATTAAAGACTAATTTTTTAAATAAATACACGTTTTACTCATATCATTATAAAGAGAATAGAAGCTTCAATCAACCTTTGAAACATACAAAATTACAAAAGCACTATTTTTTGTAATATTTTTTGGACTCAAATTGTGACATTTGTTTTATGGATCCTAGTGCAACTCTGCTTGCCAAATCCATCCCTGTTCTGCGGACCAACTCTTTTTCTGGAGGCTTCAGTGCAGAGTTTCACAATTCGTTAAACTGCTTGCGTGTGTGAAGGAAATTTAATAAAGTCCCAGCCGTCCATTGGCACATCGTCCTGTATCAACTTCAGAAGTTCATGACTGAATGCTCAGGACTGTAGGCGGTGCAACATTACAAGTTTGCCAGTCAATGAGATCTACGCAATCTGTAGCTCGAAAGTTAACAGCATGAATAACAATTCTACGAACACAATTACCATCTGGGCCAATTTCCCCTGCCTTAATAATTCGCCGAGCTACAAGGGTTCTAATATGGCATCTCTCATCAGTTAACATAGCCAAAAGCATGTTTTCTGGAGCCGCGAAGTAAGCGTTGCGAGAAATAACTGGTTCAATTATATCACGATACTTCTTAGGCAAGTATCGAGAAGAGCTGATGAAATGTCGCAAGTGTTTGGCACCATCCTTTATGGAATGACGAACCTTAACCCTTTGATCGGCAAAAATATTTCAGCTGAATGCTTTGAAAACGGCCTCTCTGTAGCTAAATGGTAAACGCAATTGTTTCGGAGCCGGTTTTCGGGTAATAAACAGAGATAAACTTTCTACGGCGGAGCCGGTTTAAGAGTAATAATCGAAGAACGACTTTCTGCGACGGAGCCGGTTTTAGAATAGTCATCAGAGAACGACTTTCTACGTTCCAGACGGTTGAAGGGTTAATTCGGAACCATGGAAGTGGTTTGCCATGAAAACTTGAAATTGCAAGGGGGACGTCCTGTCCTAGTTGGCAAGGCAACGGCTTTATGACCGGAGAGGCCCAGGCCCGAAACCCGACAACACCCTACCCCCAGCGTGCATGGAGCCGCTGCACGCTAAATCATACGCAGTGATGAAATGCCCTGCAGCTGGTGCAGCAGTGAATTACAAGCTGCGTTCCAAAATAGAAACCGCATTGCTTCAAAATGGGATGTTAATATAACTAGAGCTAGGCTAAGCTAATTTCAATTGCAAGTGTTTTGGAAAAGAGATTATCTGCAAGGGAAGCTTCCGACCATCACGGTGCACTAGAAGTTACTCTGCAAACAAGGAAAATTAAATAAATAACCCAAGTAAAAAAGTCAGCAAACAAACCTTTAAAAAATAACCTTCAGGTATTTGGGACAAAAAAAACCCTGCATCTACCCTTCATATTTCTGTCCGAAATACCTGCAATTTTCCTGAAAGTTTTTTGCTGACTTTTTTCAGATGGAAAAAAACAAACCTGCGCCTTACCTGCATGCTTTTATGCAAAATACCTGCGGATAAAAAAACCCTGCATCTACAGTTAAGTTTTTCCATCCTTTTCTTCTGACGTCATATTAGAGATTTTCATCGTGTCTCGAGTTATCTGGAATGTCAATTAATTAGATATCATAATTAACCAAGGCTAACTTATTAATTTCAATTAATTTAATGAACTAATTTTTAATTGAACTTACTTGTTCGACAAAACTTCAAATTCCGCCGAATCGGGGATCGAACCAGCGTTCTTAGAGATGACATGCAAGCGCGCTATCCCCTATACCCGATAGGACTCCGGAAAGGTGGTATCAAATATTCTATTTAAGTTTTAACTCCACCTTCTAGGACCGCCATCTAGTGGTGTAAAAATCAACTATTGCCAGAATACGTAATGTGTTTTAAAGTTAACTTTTATGAGTGACAACAGGTTACTGCTACATGTCTAAACAATTAGACCATGCATGGACAAGCGATAGAAAATTATTTCCGAAACGTTTCTTTCTTTCTTTAATATTTTTATAATGCTTAATATTTTTTAAATATTTTTTATAATGTTTGATATGATATTTCACACATAAATGTTTTTTTCGTTTATTTCTTTATTTAAAACAAAAAGGGTTTTTTAATTTGTCAGTTTTCCTGAAGAAAATCTACAGTTTTTATTTTCCTTTAAAATACCTGCAGAGACCTTCAGAATACCTGAATGGTAATTTAGAAGGCTTAAAAAGCCTGCATGAAACCCTTTAATAAACTGTATATTTCCTGAAGGAAAATTGCAGTTTTCATTTTCTTTAAAATCCATATAGAAACCTTCAAAATACCTGTAAAATCTCCTTTTTTCTTAAAGGGTTTTTGCTGATTTTTTTACTTGGAATAACAATGGAAATGTAAGAAAATTTCTCTTTTTCATTGTAATTTGGCTACAGAACGAAAATGTATCCATTTGATGGCAAAGAAATTATTCGTTTTTATTTTAAGCCTTGCGTTTTCCAGTGTGTTTTTTACTGTCCGACCTATTTAATTTGCTGTAAATTATCGACATAAAAAAAATTAGTTTTCGCATGTAATTTGGATAGCTTAGATAAATTTGTTTAATATATTAAACATGAAGAAAAGTGTTGAAAGAAAGGTTTTGAACAGTTGTAGCTCATTCCGACTAGAAATATAAATTTTATATTAAATTTTCTTAAGCGGCCCATACTACCCGCTCGGCACTTTAACTTGCCAATTTGCAATTTTTTCTTCTTCTGCGATCCTTAATAAAGGTGACGTTTTCATACCCATTCAACAACTCAGTAGCCCTTATGGTTACAGTTACGGGGTATGAGGGGGATCTTCCATAGGTAATGGGGTTGTGGTGACTATGATAATGATTATTTTGCAAGATGACGCAGATTCCGAACTTTCATACTGAAGCTATGGGAGAGGATACAATCAGCGTAGGTCACGTATGCACATGCATCGGTAGGATGGAACTCTAACCACAGTTCACGCATCTGGAAGGATCCAATAAAGCGAAAAAATAAAATTTGTTTCCGAAAGTTTTAGCTTGCATAATACCGAAAATTATTTAGGAAATTAATTAAAGTTTAGGTTACCACTTGCCATGGCTTCTAAAGTGTTATAGGCTGGGTATATTTGTCAGAATGTCAATTTATGTGTAGATCACATAACTAACTGATGCAATAAAGAGAATAGAGAAATAACTGCGTTTAATTCAGAAATGTGTTATCCTATATATTTCCCTAATAAAATCCGATATATTATAAAACATTTTATTTAATTTTAGAAAAACAGTTATTTTGAAAATGCATTTAAATGAAATCTCTATCTTATCCAGATGGTAAATTCTGTTCATAGAGCAGTTAAGTTTCAATTTATTCGTTATGCGATTATTTGGTCGCTTAAAGTAGACCTTAGAGTTGATAAATATTTTTGGACAGGAATGTCATTTCTCCGTTACAGGAATGTCGTTTCTGGACTATCCAAATAAAGAAAATGCCTCCTTTCCTAAAATTATAATCCTTCCCAATAAATGGAATCCCAACCGAATGAAACATTCAGATCCTACATGACTGAAGACGATTCACTATAGGTATGAATTGCAAAGAAAATTTAATCCCTACAATATCTCGAAAGTAATCAATATCCTCAGTGGAAAAATTGCTCCACATAGATCTCATTCATATTTTCCACTCTCCTACAGAAGAATATCAAAGGAGAGCAGAATCGATACGTCAACGGAAAACAAAGAAAATCTTCTCCGTCATTTTTAAAATCAAAATGATCACACAGATCTCATTCATATTTTCCACTCTCCTACAGAAGAATATCAAAGGAGAGCAGAATCGATACGTCAACGGAAAACAAAGAGCATCTTCTCCGTCATTTTTAAAATCAAAATGATCACACAGATCTCATTCATATTTTCCACTCTCCTACAGAAGAATATCAAAGGAGAGCAGAATCGATACGTCAACGGAAAACAAAGAACATCTTCTCCGTCATTTTTTAATAGCAAAGAAAATTTAACCGCTGCAAAATCTCGAAAGAAATCCATTTATACTCAATGGAAAAGTTGCTCCACACAGATCTCATTCATATTTTCCACTCTCATATAGAAGAATATCAAAGGAGAGCAGAATCAATACGTCAACGGAAAACAAAGAACATCTTCTCCGTCATTTTTAAAATCAAAAATGGCTTTAAATTTAGAAACAAAATTCCCCAGGAACACTTTTAGGAAACTTCGGCGTCGAATGTTGGACAAATTCGGAATTTTTGTTAGGAAGAATAAAATAATTTTTGTTCAAGAATAAAACGGAAACAGAGTTGTGGCCTCGCTGTACTTTGTTTTTTCGAATAATACATTTATTCTTTACTAGCTGTTACCCGCGACTTCGTGCGCGAAGAATTTGAATTAATCTTTTTTTTAATTTACGAATATAAATGTTTTGTTGCATTTTGAAAGGGGAAAGGAAAAGTTCTGACGGTTGATAATACTTAATTCGACGGCTGACAGGAGTGTACTGTACATGTATGCTGATATAGTTATGTAAATTGTTTATCTATTCTAATATACTTTTGTATATCACATTATTTACATGGATGTAGAGGTCGTGTGGTCTGGACACACGTGAACACGCCATGTATAGTTGCCCATGCGAAAAATATGGTTTTTCCAAATGTACATCTTCCACTTTCAGTATCTGGCCCTGAGCCTGGCAAATGACATTTTTAAAGGGATTTGTTGCCTTCTAAACTGAGATGATAAATCCTGCGGCATTATCGGAAGGCGTGGAATTAAAATACTCTCTCTTCTCCCTATATCAGTCATAACAGTAGCTTTCACGACGTTTGTACCTAGGTGTGTAATTTTTAACCGTGTGCCATCGCGCAGTCTCGGTATATCGAGGTTACGTATTAGTAGTACTGGCACACCGACTATCATTCTAGGCTTGTCGGAAGGTGCCCCTGACAATTCCAAGATCTTGAAGAGCTCTACAGAATATGATGCTCCTTGTTAATGCCCATTACCGTATCTACAGAAGGATATTCTGTAATATCTCACTGTGAAAATTAAACAAAACATCGAGAGAATAATTCACTAACGTCATTTGATCACTGTGTAACCGTATTAAAAGCTGTAAATGCTATCACAACAGGAAACCGGAAGTGTAAAGTCTCCTTTGTTGTTTATGGTCAAAGAAAGCAATATTTTCTTAAATTGATTTTAACACTGGCAAAAGCCCGCGCACGAAACAGTAATTTGGCTTGAATTTATTTCTATAAGAATAAAAAGTATTGTTAGAAATTACTTTAAAAAATATTTTTAAACCTTTATAGCAATCGGAGAAAGCATTTCATCGCAATGTAATTAATAGCATTAAAAAGATCATTTTCTGGTCTTTAAAATGGCATAAAAATAATTGTTGTCTAATAAAGATTTCAGAAGTTATTGGCAAAAAACGTCTAAGCAATAGGCTTAAAAGCGGCTAATGTTCGCTATTTAATTAAATATCTTATGAACTAATTAACTCTGAAAGTTGAAAATAGCACCTTGTGTGTAAATTCCATGTCGCTAACGTTCACCGTTTAGGAGGAGTTCTTGTGACCGACCAATCGACCGACAGACAGACAGATACATGTAAATTCTGCATTGTTTTATAGATATTTATAAACGTAAGCAAAATTTTCAGAAAAAAAGATAAATTGGTTGAAAGTCTAACCGTTTCCTAGCAGCGAATTAGGTATAAATTTGCGTTATTTCAAAATCGTCTGCACGCAAAAAATTATTAAACTTTAAAAAATGAATAAAAATTGAAGGAAAAATGTCACTGAAATAAAATTAATATCATTGAAAAGGTACAATTTTTATATTTAAGATGGTATAAAAATAATTTGTATCGGACAATTTGTTCCGAAGTTACAGCGTAAAAAAGGATTACGTGATAGTTGATTTTAAAAATAATTTATTCCACATGTTGTCGCATTCCTGAAGGATCACGTGACAGTGGATTGAAAAATAAAAATCTTCATCGCGAATCGCGGAGTCAATGGGCTTTCTTTGTTAACTATTTTTAATCTGTAGTCAAAAATAATTAATTTAACGTGATTTCACCTAGCCTATGTCCGTTCTTGGGTTTCAAGCTACAACTCTGCCAATTTTCATCCAAATCGGTTTTGTGGTTTGGTCGTGAAAGCTTAACAAACAGACAGACAGACAGACAGAAAGACAGACAGACAGACACACTTTCGCATTTATTATATTATTAAGGATTAAGGATTAAGGATTAACATTTATATTCCTTACGGATGCTTCGATGATCTTGCGCATTTAAAGATTGAACCCTTTTGTGTATCACATCCTATAACCATGGTTAGGTTTCCAAAAATATGCTATAAGACGATTCACTATCGGTATGGATTGCAAAGAAAATTTAATCCCTGCGAAATCTCGGAAGTAATCCATTTATCCTCAGTGGAAAATTTGCTCCACACAGATCTCATTCATATTTTCCACTCTCATACAGAAGAATATCAAAGGAGAGCAGAATCGATATGACAACGGAAAATAAAGAACATCTTCTTCTCCGTCATTTTTAAAATCAAAATGGCTATCTATTATTTTTGAGGTATTAAATTTTTCTGAGTCCTGTCAACTGTCAAAGCTGTTATTTGCTCATTCATTAAAAAGTGGAAAGTTTTTTTCTGTTATAGAATATTTTATTTATTTAACCCAGGCCAGCTTCACCTACCTACACAAATGGTGCACTATCCTTCAAAGCCGGCTTCACCTGCCCCAAATGGTGCTCAATTCTTCAAAGCCGGCCGGGAAGATTCACAGAATATTTACATAACACATATGCAACATACCACATGCATGTCACATAATTCAGAAAAACAAACTTAATAAAATATGAACGTTTAAAAATGTACTTGAAAATGAGAAAACATTCATACGAGATAAAAAATAGTTTTGAATAACTTAAACTAACTAAATCTAAAACTAACTAAGATTAAAAAAATGATAAAAAAAACTTAACTAAGTTGACAACTAAGACTAAACATAATTCAGGTGTGAAATTAAAAATAAAATATATAATATATGATGTACAAAGTAATATTTCCAATAAGAAATTATTTACAAAAATAATTGTGATAAGTATGACAAACTAAGAATATTAAAGAAAAATGAGAATAAAATGTAAATATATATATATATATATATGAAATTTTATCTAAAATTAGTTATTATTAACATATATATATATGTAGTAATCTCACTTAATTTTACTTCAAATTCTAATATTATATATTTTAAAATCTTAGTACAATATTAATGTATTCCAAAGTCACTTTTCTTACACTCCAGTTTCGTTTTATTTCCCGCGCTGGAGGTGTATTAAATCTCGCGTTTTGGCATATTTATTATTAAAAGAATATTTTAATTACTTCCACGCACACACATAAATCACGAAATCAGCGACTTGTTGGCGCTATGCTTTTCCCTAAAACACTTAGTTAATTTACTAAAAATAGCTAATATTCCCTTCACTTTGACCACGTGTCTATATGTTAAATCCCTATATGAGAGAATGCAGGGACTTTCCGCTCTCTTTTGACTGGAAAACATTCATACGAGATGTACGTATATTCCGCCACTCTCCCATAATAAATGAAAAATAGTTAACAACTCGGCCTGTTCTTTATTTAACGAAATTATGTTATTTATTTAATTTCTGTGGATACGTGAAAGCGATTAAATATTCTTTTAGTAATAAATATGCCAAAATGAGAGATTTAATATACCTCCAGCGCGGGAAAAGAACGAAAATGGAGTTTTAGAAAAGTGATTTTGGAATAGATTAAGACTTTCAAATATACACTAATAGAATATGAAATAAAATTAAGTGATATATCGTGATTACATTATATTTATATAATGCAGTCACACTCAGAAATTCCAGACTAAAAAAATTATGAAGAATTGTCTTTGAAAGTTTTTTCCATTTTAGGATATTTATGATCTTAATTGATTTGTTTTCGAAGAGTAGAAAAATTCCTTACGAGCATTATGCAATGAAAGCACTATTTCGAAACTCAAAACTTTCTATTCAGACTATTTTATCGATCCAGTGTTATATGCGAGTAAACAACTGTTGTTTTTGGCCTTCCTCAGTTCACTCGATTTCCTGCTGCATCCATGATGTGCGTGTATTTTGAAGCGGTGATTCTTCGCTAAAAACTTATAAAATGCCTTCAGACAGATACTTGCTGGAAAGAATAGCACGCGATTAAAATACGGTAGAGTCTCCCTACAACGAAGTCTCCCTACAGCGAATTTCTCCCTATAACGAAATTTTTAATCGGAATGTTAAATAACATTCAAAATATTCTCCATATAACGAAGTGGTTGTCTCCCTATAACGAATTTTTTCAGACCTTTATCTTTTCGATTTTTGTCATTTTTGAAGAAAGTTGCTAATTTCTGTGCAAAGAAATCGCTCAGACATGCCTGTTTCTGGAACCACTCGCACTGTTCATTCCAGCGATAACACATAACAATAGAATGCTATGTGAAGGGTAATGCAGTTGTGGGGACCTTGGTTTCTACAGTGGGAACAACATTTCTACGGGTCAAGATTCCAAGAATCGGGGTGGAGCGGGGGTGGAAACAGCAAATGGATGGGATAATACGCATTTTATGTTTATCCGTACTAGTACATATTATTCTCTAAATTGGTGAATTGTCTTCACTTTTGAGCATTTTATTTATACAATAAAAATTAGTATAATTTTAAGAAATTTATAATAAAGATTTTAATTTTAAGAAATTTATAATTAAAATAGAATGCTATGTGAAGGGTAATGCAGTTGTTTCTACAGAGGGAGCAACATTTCTACGGGTCAAGATTCCAAGAATAGGGGTGGGAACAGCAAATGGATGTGACAATACGCATTTTATCTTTATCCATACTAGTACATATTATTCTCAAAATTGGTGAGTTGTATATATAAAATGCTCAAAAGTGAAGACAATAAAAATTAGTATAATTTTAACAAATTTATAATAAATATTACTTCATTTTTAATTGAAAGTCAGAATTAAATCTTTTTGAACTTATCGCGCATACTAAAAGGTTTGTTACGTTTACTTAAAAAACTGCAAAAATCTCTAATCTCCGTATAACGAAATTTTCTCTGTAGCGAATTTTTCAACTGAAACCAAGCGATTTCGTTATAGGGAGATTCCACTGTATAGTGGAAGCCTGCTCAGTTTCGAGTGCATGGACATTTTTAATGTTCGATGACAGAGAAATAAGTAATTTCGAGCTATTGTGTTACCATGCACACCGACAGACAAATTTCCAGCCGACGGATTTCGTCCATAATTTGATAGAAATCTAGAAATTCGATGCAACGATAACATACCAAATTCCATTCGCTTAACTCAGGGGTGTCAAAATCAAATGTTAGCACGCGCCAAATAAATAAAGTCTAAATTATGTGGAGAAAAACGGCTGATTTATTTCGGAAATTATAAACCAGTGGGAGTGGCCTCCCCTAAACTTTCTCATAAAGTTGTTCCCCCCCCCGCCCCCCCCCCGGGGGGGGAGGGGCGGGGGCAACGAGTGTTATTGATATTGTCTTCGCAGAATGCTACAATGCGAAAGGGTCAAGAATGCAGGCGAGAAGAAACTCGCCAAGTCAGTGAAATAGCGCCAAGTTTACGAAGGTCGTGCGCCGATGCACGATAATGCGCGTATTTTAGCGTCATAGTAAAATAAAGAAATTGGAATATGCAATTTGAACGCCTTTTTTTCAACCGATTAAAACCGAAATTGGACACGGGTCTACAACTAAGGTTTGAAAAACACACACCAAATTTCATTTATCTAATTTCTTGTGTTAATACATTATCGTGTACGCAAGTATGCGATTATACAGACAGACAGTCAACCCCTCGATAGATTGGGTCCAAATTTTGTTACGGACCAACATTTCAGATGATAAAACAAGGTACCAAATTTTATCCATCTAGCTGTTTAAGTTTTTGAGTTATTGTGTTCACATTAAAGCGGACAGATACACAGACTGACTTCCCGTGGACGGATTGTGTCCAAAATTTGATAGAAAGCTGCGAATTATCTGTAAAGATCACATACCAAACTTCATCTCTCTAGATTAAATAGTTTTCGAGTTATCGTGTTCACAGACAGACATAATTCCAGAATTGTGTTTTTCGGACTCGGGGAGTTCTAAAACGCGGAGATTCATCAAAATCTCGAGTTCGAATTTTTTGACGATTACAATATTTTCCCTTTGTACACTTCGTATACGAGAAAGTAAAAATAACAAGAAAAATAGTAAAGTTAATGTTTTCTTTCTGACACTTGGCATCTCTTCTGTGCTAAAATCTTTTTATTTCGGAAGATAACTTGTCCGCAGTGGTTTCTTTCAAAACTTATCCAAAGTAAATGTCGGTAATTTTAGATCTTGCAGGAGAATAATTCCCTTTCAGAAGAGAAAAAAATTCCTCGTACAAATTACTAGTTCCGAACATGGAAATAATTTCATATGCCAATTTTCGAATATTTTCAAACCTGGATGGCAAATATTTGTAAATTTCAGGCATCCCAACTTCACTGAATTTTGTCTTCAAATCTGATTATATAGGTATTGATTCGACAGCAACCGTGAAAATTGAAGAAAACAAAGAAATTTTTCCTTCAAAGGCTTTACTTTATTATCGGCTCCCAAAATATTAGCTGTTAGTGGCGGGACGATGCATCACAACTAGTTATCATTCATTGGCGAATGTCGTGGTTCGTTATTAATGATAATCCATAATTAGAAATTTTAAAAATTAAGCTATCAAAATTTTAATAAAAATGTTGTTACATACTGTTGTGTTTGAAAGGGCCGCAAAAATAATCGCTGCGGGCGGCGATTTTGACACTCCAGGTCCAGCTGAATCTGTTTTTGAGTTATCGTGTTCACAGACGGACAGACATAATTCCAAAAATCTGTTTTTTTGGACTCGGCGATAGTGATAGTCAAAATAACCAGTCTTTGAAATAAATGGATTTCGGTTTGCCATTGTAGACAAAATTTTTATTAATATTATTTTTACAGGAAATCAATCCATTGGCCACTATGAATCCATGGCCACTATCTGTTCATAAAGACTCTTTCAGTCATCCGCCAAACAACAAACGCCTCGACAAAGCTGTTGTAGTTGATTGGCCTAAGACGATGAAATTCAAAGCTTCATAACTTGGTAAATTTTAGTCAAATCGAACTTAAAATCAAACCTAACTTCCGATCCAGTTTTTCAACCTGGTTATTGGATTTTTAAAAAAACCGGTTATAACAGGGACAAAAAATAATCGATAAAAACCGGTTAACCGAAACAGAAAAAAACGGTAGTTTTTCCCATCCCTACTCGGGGAGGTCCAAACGTGAAGATTCATCGAAATGTAGAGGTCGAATTTGTTGCAGATTACAATACTTTATCTTTGTATACTTCGTAAACGAGAATGTATAAATAGTAAAATTAATAGAAAACATCTCTCCTAAGTTGAGGATTTCGATTTTATCGCAAAAGTTTCTCTCTGTTTTTGGTGGCGTCCAAAAACCCTCAACACCCTTGCAATCAAAGAACGGATCAACTGCGTTAATGGTGGTGTCTTGATTAAAATAGATCTGCGTTTTGTAATGCGAGTTTCACGCTCCGCTGGCCACGGCATCTCTTTCCCGAATGAGGCAGTTTCTGTTGACCAATCGGAATGCAGTGAAAGGGGGGGGGAGGAAATTGACCTCTTACAGCACCGGAAGTGGCCTTGCTTAGGATAATTTGTTGCAGCAAAGTTAATTGGGAGAGCTCGCCTTCTCTGCTCGGAGTGGAATTTGTTCTTCTTCGGCGTCTGCTCAAGATCCACTTTGAGTAATTGGCCACTCTCGGATGGTTAGTGCAAACCCCAATCGAAGTTATTTGAAATGAATAGGGTTAATGATATCGAACTGCAGAGGAAGCTGGGCTGGAGATAATGTTGCCATGGGACCCGTATATACGGGACTGTCACCGTATTTCACTATTTGTCCCGTATCACTATTTGTCCCGTATCACTATTTGTCCCGCATTACTATTTGTCCCGTATCGACGATATTGGCAACACCGAGATGTTATTCAACCAGTTTTTATATCCAAAAGATTATTTAGAGGAAAATAATACCAACCAAAACTGTGAAGCAACTGTGAAATTGGGTATTAAAGAGAAATATCTGAAGTTTTCTGCAGACAGAAAGTCTATTCATCAGAAGTCATGCATAAAGTTATGCGATTACGTATTTACTATTCCAGACCACAATGTAAATATGGAGAAAATATTTTCCCTAATGTCAATTGAATCGTCGGACGAAAGAAACATTGTCAGTGGAGAAAACTGAAACAATTTTGATTTGTTGTTATAATTTTAAATTGACTTACGCCCTATTTTATAAGTAATTATGTGAAAGAAAAAATGAAGTAATTAAGGAAGTAAAATCACCTTTAAAATTTGACTGGGCTAAAAAGGATTAGCCTATCTTTTTTATTATTCTGCGTGTTCATTTTATTAGATTGCTTAAAGTTTATTTATTTTTTATCAGAGTAAAATAAGCCATTATATTCCCACTTTTTAATTTTTTATTTAATTAGCATTTAAAATTCCCTAATCAATGCTTGGAAATTATGGAAACCTTAGCTGGAGAGGTCAGAAAGAGTGAAAATATGCCCTAACGATAAATATTTTTATCTGTAAGGTTGTCATGATTAAAGTTTGCCTATTAAGAAGACCTTAGAGACGGTTCAATGGTTCCAAACGAAACAAAATTTCCCTAGAAAATAATACAGCTGATGAAAACCAAAATTATGTAAAAAAATGAATTGTTCGTTAATAAAGGGCGCTGCTCCAGTATCTGAGGTAATTTTTGCAGATTTATTCTTCCTCTAAATTTTTGTTGTTAAATTTGGCCATGCGCAGACATTTAGCTCAAAACACTTCATATTAAAATATTTTTAAAGCAAATATCAAAAAGTGTAATTCATTTCTTCGTAATTCATATTTTTCGGTCCTATCGAGCAACTAAGAAGAAAGCGTCACTTAACAAGAAACACTACCTATCTCAATTTTTTGAAATTTCAAAGAGGAAAGAAAAATTAAATTTCTTGCACCCAATAACGAATATTTCTGAATTTGTTCAACATCTGATAATACGACGAGGCCGTATGCTCCTACCAGATGTGAAATAAATCAGAAATATTCGTTATTAATTGCAAAAAATTCGTTTTTTTTCTTCCCCTTTGAAATTCAAGAAATAGGTGGTGTTGCTTGTTAAGCGACGAAATTTTAAATAGTTCTGTACTCCGTATTAATGTTGTGACAGCCAAGAAAACGAATATTCTGGGTGAAGCTGGTCGCCAAATACGGCATCTGCGAAATAATATTTAACATTATTTTTATATAAGATGTTTCAAATACACCACAAAGTTCTGACGCTTAAAAAAACCTAGAAACACCTGGTATTCTACTGGTTAGATGCATACTTGAGGCCTTTTTACTATTGTTACTTCTTATTTAATGAATTTAATTCGATATCTGAGGACAGTAAAATGTTAACTGAGCATTTGGAGAGTTTTCCAGAGTGAATGGGTAAAGTAAATGAAATTATCAAAAATTCTCGGAATTAACTCTTCAACCGGCTGAAACGTAGAAAGTCGCTCTCTGATGACTATTCTAAAACCGGCTCCGTCGCAGAAAGTCGTTCTTCGATTATTACTCTTAAACCGGCGTAGAAAGTTGCTCTCTGTTTAACCGGCTCCGAAACAATTGCGTTCACCATTTAACTACAGAGAGGCCGTTTTCAAAGCATTCAGCTGAAATATTTTTGCCGCACTTATAGCACTTGTTAATTCTGTGAGATGCAAACAAATAGCGGCTCAGGGTTGTGTTTGCGTCGATAGTGAAGTCGATCTTGAAAAGGGATCGGGACGAAAAGGATATTTGTTTTAACACGGGGAGTTATAATAGAATGTACCCACATAAATCGCACTCTTGATGACTAATGGAACAATTTTGATGTTAACATTCTGATGTTGATCGACGCATCCTCTCGTCAAGATTGCAAGTGACCCGTGTAGTCTGTGATGCGATGCGTTGGTGTGCAACACAGTTTACCTGGGAACTTGTTGATAAACATACATTTATTTTAATTAACATAGGTATGGATTTTAATTAACCTAATGAGATATCAACAATCAACTGATATACTTAGACCAGAAGTCAATTGGCAAAAACGGATAACAATCTCCTTCTGGATTTTCTCGAATTCAAATAACAGGAAAATAAATTTTTGACCCTATACTGACGTTTCGGCCGGTTTCAGGCGATCAGATGCTTATTACTTAACGGCGTAAAAAACCGGTTCGATTTCAACCCTTGAATGCACGATTTTTAAAATTTCAAATAAAAAAATGTTTTGGGAATGGGAAGTTCACATATAACAACATGAAAATACACAACAAAAATCAAAATAGAATTGTGTTATTATTAAATTGAATTTAATGAACGTATCAAATCACTATTTTTTTTATAAAGCAATAAGGTGCTTACGTAATAACGCCACCGAGGCTACAGATTTGGCGGTTTTTGTATTTACGTATTAACGCCAATTTGGCGGTTTTTAAGTGCCGCCAATTTGGCGGTTTTTTGTACTTACGTATTAACGCCAATTTGGCGGTTTTTGTAAACAAGATTGCTCTTTATTGGCGCATTACCGCCAATCTGTAGCCTCGGTGGCGTTAATACGTAAGTACGCCATTAAATTGAATTTAATGAACGTATGAAATCACTATTTTTTTATAAAGCAATAAAACTATTTTAAAAGTACAGTCGACGCTTCTTATAACGACCCTCTGCGTCAAACAGCAAAAGGTCTTTATGACGAGTGGTCGTTATAGTGGATGTAATTAAAAACTGTACACATGCACGTTTAACAGTTCCATATAAATAAGCGATTTTTAAAGAGATTCCAACTAAATACTCAACTTATTTTTTATCATTGGTATCAAAAAAAATTTATCAATTAAAAATATATTTCTAAAACATATTTTAAAGTAAAAAATAAAGGGTGTTATATACTTACAAAACATTTATTTTCTACAGAAAAAATCAGAAATGGTTGTTTGTCTTTTCTGCATACGTGCTTTTTGAAAACGTAATTTTCCATATCAGTTAAAGATGATAAATAATGTTCTGGCTTTCAAAAAAACATTTTAAAGTCTCAATAGCACTTGAAACATTTTTTTATTCTAGGCTATTCTAATTTCCGCGCTGTGGTGCGTGATAATTCTCTCCCCCTCCGTCAAAGTTGAACTGTAACACTGAAGACTCTACATCTACGAAGCTTGGCAGTACAATAATTAAGTTCATTTACGTTTAGAAACTTGTTCTTTTGGAAAAAAATACCGGGAAGAGTGTTCGCTGAATTCGAGCGTTGTATTGGGATTAGACGACACTGTGCGGTCGTTATACCAGAAGTAAAATAACATAATGCATAGGAAAACACAGTTGGGGATTTTATCACTGGTCGTTATAATGGAATGGTCTTTATAATGTGTGGTCCTTATATCGAGCGTGGACTGTAATATCAAATAGTAAATACCTTTAGAAGCAATTGATGGCACCACCAAAGATGCAAGACTCATTTTAAATGCTGAAAACTGCTTAAATATGTCAATAGGTGTATAAGGAATCGAATAACTGACTACTAAAGACTTATGAACAGGACCTGTGCTGTGCATGGAAAAAGGAACGAATGATTATTATCCGGTCTCTTATGATTTTTCTAAACTGATACAGCGTGTACGAGTGGACAAGAAATTTTATATTCATTATTAACATGAAAAATAAATTAGATATCAAATTTTATACCGTATGCAGTGATGGACTAAAGTTTATCTAATTATTTTAGTTACCATAATAGATTTTATCGCTTTTACTCTGTTCCTATGACTTTAAAATTAAAAGCGAGCATTTGAATGATAGCTGGGACGTTGAAATTTTCTTTTACGGTTTCACTCTGTGCGAAACGCTTTTAATCAGTCGAGGTGCATAGAGGGGAATTAGGAAATAAATTGGCCGATTAAAAGCTTCATACAGCTGAAACTAATTACCAAACTTGTGCACATATTATTCAGAGTGAAAGCTCAAGGATTCTGTAATAAAAAATAATTCAAAAATTCTTATGTAGTAGTCCTTTCTCTGTAAAAGAATTCAGTTAATATAGTAAAAGTCATGAAATTAGTCAAGGGCGAATCGTGCATAGGGACTGCAGCATCCCCATCTTTTTTCCATTGTGTAAATTCAATCAATTTATATTATTTCCCATTTAATGCTTACATCTATCAACAATCTACCTAAATTTTACATTAAACGATTCCGATCTTCACATAAACTATGAGTAAAAACTGAGGCATAAAACTAACTTCCCTATCTTATTTTTTCACTACCCGAAGATTATGCGCAGAGGAAAAAGTAACTACAAGTAACTAGCACTATCTAGCGTTGCAGCTCCGAATTGCGCCTGCTATCACGGGTAGTTAAAGAACGGAAGCTATCCCCTTCCTTCTCCTACGATGCTTTTAAGAAGCTTGTGGTGTTTTGGCCTAGGTGCGACCAAACAAATGCAAAGCTTAGGTTGACCTAAGTACTTTATTTCACAGCTTTAATTTAAAGAACAAAGTCTAGTATAGCAGTCTTGGTTAAATAACTATATGCATTGTTCGATCATTTAGTTCAGGGTTCTAGGACGTTAGAGTTCAATGGAGTCGTAGTCCATAAAAGCAATAATCCAGTGATTTCACAGTTCTAGGACGTTAAAGTTCAATGGGGTCGTAGTCCACAAAAGTAGTAATTCAGTGCCGGATGGATAGCTTCCACCTTTCAGCGTGATAACCTATACACGAGACTACAAGGAGTGCTCGCAATTTGATTAGCCGAGAGTTCGGAAAATTGCCGAATCTCGGTGTTGCTGCCAAAGTCCGAATTAATTCGGGACTATAAATCCGAGCTGATTACACAGCTCTCTGTCGGTGCTTCCGAAGTCTGAAACCAAGTTCGAGCCTCCTAAACGGTTCTTCACCGCCCTCCTTGTTCTCCATCCAGCATTCCGTCTTTATCCCCTACCTCAAGGGGTGGAGCTCCGCCTTCCTTCCACTCTACTGGCTAATCGTACTCACGGGTGACCAACGACTAACCTTCCATGTTCCCATGGGGTAGGTTCTTGGATTTTACCGTGGGGAAGGTTCTTGGGTTTTGCCACCACCGGGCTATACAGGGTGACACGAAAGGGTACCGCTAACGCGCTCTCTGACAGATATTGATTCCTCTGCTTTGTGGCGGCTCTCTGTGTGAAGCCATTACTCTTGCGCTCGTCTTGTTAACGACCACCAGGTGCAGCTGTCCTGCGGTCTGCGTCTGACATGAAACGAACTGAACTCTCTTTCCCGTGGGAACGGTGCTCTCTAGGTAGAAACATCACAAGCTGAAGGGGAACTGTGCGATACACAACACCAGATAAGCTGGAAACGGAGTTTCAAACATTTTTCCGCAGCGGAAATTTTTTCGGGAGCCAAAACTTTGAAAATAAGTAATAAAATGAAGAATAATTAACAATAAATAGAAACTTAATTGAAAAAGTTTTTTATATCAATTTAAATTTGAATGAAATTTTTTGCAATCCATAGGATTTTTTCGATAAATTTTAGATATAAATGCTGATGAGAAATTTTCCGAGATACAAATGTTTTCAAAATTTTCGCTACCCCCAGTATTCTGTACCATCTTATTTAGAATCAGGATTCATAGTTTAAGAAGCATCTATTTCAAATAAAACAAGGTTTGCTTCAAGAAACAGAATTTCTGAAAGAATATTGATAAGAGTATTCCCATTTTAAAATATAACAGTGCACCTTTAGATAGATGTAATAGATTATATTACTCTTTTTTTCATCCTGGCAATTTATACTACATAAGTACTTGAAGTCTACTTTTTAACATTAAAAAATAATAAAATATTTTCTGACGCACACAATATGAATCAGGATAGATTATATGTATCCGTTTTGATTTCAAAGGGTTAAACTTTTGTAAAATCGCCATACAAGCATCAAGATCAATGTTTTAAATCTTTTCGCTGGAAAGAAAACAAGAAGAATGGGTTTTGCTTCTAAGTATCTAGAACAGGGTGGCGAACCTTTATGTATCAACGTGCCATGTTTTCTAAAAAAACGTCTAATGAGGTCATAGACGTGCCGTCAAATAATTTTGACTTCGTGATTATTGGGAAAATAATAATACTAAATACTATCAACTTAAAACTCTTTATTTTCTACAAAAAAATACATTTTGCAATGTCTCAGTTATACGCGTAATTCAAATTAAAGTAACATTAGTGTGACTTATGTTGTTTCAGATTAGATGACAAATAACTTATATTAGGGTTGTAAGATGTTACTTTTAGCAGAATGCATGCGGAACTGGAGTAATAAGTCAAACGGTTTCTAAGCGAGTCTTTAATGTTGTTCATCTCTGAAAATAATGACTCGCAGGCATAGGTAGATGAAAATATGGTTAAAATAGCACAAGCCAGCTTCTTCAAACAGTTAAGTGTGTCTGGTAACGAATTCCATGTTTCCAAAATTTTGTTATTGGCTTTCTGTTTCAATTAATACCAACTCTTTCCTTGTTTCAATAAATAACAGTTAAAAATCGTAAATATAGCACAAATAAAGTTTAAAATACAGTTGTGTCAACGAAATTGACTATTATGCTATGCGTAAACAAACTATGCGTCATTAGCAATTATAGTCCACGATGTAACTACAATAACAAACGAGCGCGCTTCCTGCCCGCCGCCGGCATAAAAACCAAACCCACTATAGGCGCCTAGCATTTCTCGCCAAAAAAGCGAAATATCGCCAAATATTGGCATCGAAAACACTCCCCTTAGGCTTCTATAATGGGATTGGTTTTCATGCCCGCCGCCCCGCGCACTGCGCCCGAACACTCCGTAGCTTAGGATCACTCGCGTTCGTTCGTAATATGCTTCAAAGTGAACTTCGTGATCGGTGGCGTGCCCAAAATATTGTGTCGCGTGCCATTGATTCGCCATCCCTGATCTAGAAGACTTGTGCCCGTCTGAGAGGGACTTTTAACACGCCAACAATACCTCAGATGTGATTGTCACAGATTTAATAACCAAAGTCTCATGTACACTGGCAGAGTACTTAAGAAATAAAAAAAAGCATGAAAAACAGAACTGATGATTCAATTGACGCTAACTTTCGTTTTGTAAATAACTTTACTTTTAACAATAACTTTCATTTTATCTGAGTGGAAATAATACGAAATTCACTAACAGAAAAAAAAATGCATTACCAAAATCTCTATCTCTAATACTAACAAAGATGAATGTCTGTCTGTTGGCGGTGTACGGAACAGACCGTAGAACATAGAGCTACCAAATTTGACACAGATATACTGAAGATATGCACGTCGGAGCCGTGTTTAAAAATTTTGATTCAAATTTAAATTATTTAAAAATTAAACCAAATTTCATCGTTTTCTGCTAATTACTTCTGGACGAATTGATGGACAAAAAAATTTCTATGTCATTTTGAGTCCAAAAGATTATCTTTCCAATGATACCAGTTGATGTTTTGTAGAACATTTTATCTATATTTTTTATAAAATTTTAAAATAATCAGAAAGTCATGGTCGATGGTTCGAGATTAGAGATTGACGTAGAGTAGGCGGAGCAGTAACATCAAGATCGCGTGGATCTTCAAAACAAAATTATTATTGGTGTAATCGTTTCGGCACAACATATACTAAAATTGGAACGATACAGAGAAGATTAGCATGGCCCCTGTGCAAGGATGACACGTAAAATCGTGAGGCGTTCCATATTTTTAACGCTGATCTGAGAAATGAGCTTTAGCTGCCTAGCCTTAAAGAGCTTATTCTAAAATTAACAAAAAAAGTCTTTGAAAATCTCCCTAATATTCTCTGTCCCATCCACCCCTTTTTTCCTATACTCCGTGACAACTGCTTCAAACGTTCCCCGAAACGGTCAGGATAGCGCAGTGGGTTAAACATGTTCTTCCCATCTTTTCAACCTGGGTTCGAACCTCGCCTCAGTTTTGCCTTCGTCAATCTCAACAAATACTTCGCCAGCTTCTCTCTCTGTTTTTGGCATACCTAAAAGCAAACATTAGATTTAAATTCTTCCAATACTCTCATTCAATTTTTGCTTATTTTATTTTATATTATTTTCTAAGTAATTTTTAAACATCTCTTTGAGTTTTAAAATTTTCGCCAAATTTAAAGGTTTCTTTGCTATCCAATCGAAATGCACATTTTTTTTGCAATGGGAAAAACTATTAGTAACTAAAAGCCTGAATTATTTCCATGAAATGAACGGTGACTACAGCATTATTATCGGCGATTAATTAAGCCTAATACCTTATAATGTAAATTTATTTTATTTTATTCTTTGTAATCATTGGCTTTAATCTTAATTATTAATCTTGGCTGTTGAATGGTGATGTGTGTTTTTATATTTTACTTTGCTCCGCAAGGAGAATAACTATTATCCCAATGTTTTCTTTTTAGTTCATTATCTATTATTTGCTCTTATTAGCTATTATTTCGCAATTTGTGTTTTTATAGTTTATAGATATTCAGTTTCTTAGTGCGTGTTTGTTCTTTTGTTATGCATAGAATTATTATTCAAGATTTTTTTCAAGCATTTAATTCAATAATTTTTTTATTTATAAATTGTTATTTTTATTGACTAGATTTAAATGGTTATCATTAATTTAGTTTTGTGTTTCATAAACTTTAATAAATTCTCTTTTTTCTACAGAGAAAAATCTATTTAGTTATTTTGAGTTTTAATTAGTTTTAATATGAAAATTATTTGTAACTGAGAAATTTAATTATTGTACTTCAAATTTTTTATAACTTATTAAAACCTTTTCAATTTTTCAATAATCTTTTTACTTATCATTTTAACAGTTAAATATAAGGGATTAACTCAAAGTTCATTACATGTAAAAACATCCTGTACATTTTCGTTTTGTGAATAAAGAATTTAAATTCATTTATACTAATTAAACTGTTCACTCTTTCTGTTTTGAAATTCATTTTTTCGTCCTTATTGCAATTATTACTTTCAGCTTATGAAAATTGAAATGTTTAAAATGTAAGCTTTAACTGCCTTATTACTATTAATAGAAGATTGACGAACCAGTTGGTCGCTGTAGGCAGCTAGAAAAAAATAGAAAATGCTGAAAGGAAATTAATTCGAAACGAATTTATAATATTGTAGATAACGACCTTCCTTTTAAATATTCAATTCAAAAATTAAATACGTAAACGGAATAAAAGAAAAAAATATCGGTGCATGTAATTTCATAACAATTCCAATGAATTATGTTTTGTATACTAAGACTGAAATCAAAACTAATTTGAAATCTTCCCTATTCATACTGTTTATCAATCCGTTGGATACTTTGAAGATCCCATAATTTAGCAAAATGATTTAATGTTTCCCCAAACTCTTAGGAAAAAAAAATAAACAACAGAAATATTAAAAGATTTAGGAAAATAAAGTAATCAAACAGCATCCCGTGTGCATGCTAACTTGTAGACAGATAAAGGGATATTTATTGTCTCATAAGCTGCCAGAATCCCTTTGGCACGTAGCCAGATTACGTGAGCGTCACGGACTTTTCAGCGTAAGTATATATATTAATTTTTGATACTAATAATAGTATTTGCTAATTCTTATTTTCATATTAAGTTAAACTATAACATTTTTTCTTGTTAATTGATAGGAAAATTAATTTATATTCCCATTTTATTGTTCAACCGCAGGTGTGTGAATCTTTATAAATATAGTAGGGAATTCAGGAAATGGAAAACAAATTTTGAATTTTAATTTTTTATTAAAATAAATTTGTTAAAATACTGTTACAAAAATCGTTCTGTAGGTGTATGGTGTAAAATGCCCAACACGCAGGATAATGGAGAATAAAGGTTTATTCACAAATGTGCAGGAAAACACGTAGCACATGTAACAGGAAACAATAGATCTTGCACAGATTAACAACGTAAACATACAACAATTCACAGGTAATAACAGTTCAGCACTTTGAGATTTAGCAACACAAACAGGCACCAAATCACTAATAATGACAATAACAGCACTTTAAATAGCGCTCAGCTCACCGGCTTCCTAGCTCGCACTGTAGACGAAACTCCCACGTCTTTCCAGTGGAACAACACACACCTCTCTGATCCAAGAGAGGCCCTTATACATTCTTCCCGACAGGCTGTGACGTCTCATGGAGTTTTCTCATACATTCGAGTGCATTTTCTTTCCTAATAGAGATATCGAGAAAAGGATAACATATGCTGGGATCATCGATTTATCGTGAAGGTCGCCAAATTTGTCGCCAAGGTGCGGGGTCCCGAAATAGCCGCTGCCCGTCACTCCATGCTTACCCCTGTAAGACTCCCTCCCCAACTATAAGATTAGCGAGGCAGGAAAGCGACATTACATCTTTGTAACAATACTTAACCTATTAGATGAGGGAAAATGTTTTAAGTCAATTGATTAACCCTTCAACCGGATGAAACGTAGAAAGTCGCTCTCTGATGACTATTCTAAAACCGGCTCCGTCGCAGAAAGACGTTCTTCGATCATTACTGTTAAACCGGCTCCGGCGTAGAAAGGTGCTCTCTATTTATTACCCGAAAACCGGCTCCGAAACAATTGCGTTCACCATTTAGCTACAGAGAGGCCGTTTTCAAAGCATTCAACTGAAATATTTTTGCCTTTCAAAGGGTTAAATATAAAATTACTCAGAGTTAATGGAAAAAGACAAAAAAAACCCTAAGTGGTACAAATATGCACCACTGCAGAGTGAATGATCGTTTAAAAGTTACAGCAATCCCAAGATTACATAACCAGAGTCGCCACTGAAATTAGTATTTCATGAAATACTAAGATCTGAAAAACTTTTAAAAATGAACTTTTAATTTTTTCAGTTTAAAAAAGCTCCAGGTTAAGTCAAATTGTGGCACATGTGGGGTGAATGTTGCACACATCAGAAGGCGCTGCTGGATGAATAAAACAATTTATTTAATACAAACAACAATATTGAAAGGGTATGTCATAACGATTCAAGATGTTAGGGTAAGCCCACGGACTCCAAAACACAGGTGAAGAAAACATCAGTCACCGAAGGAACCAGGAGTAAACAACTTGGAAAGAAAAAGGCAAAAGAGAGAAATAGTTCTCGGTTGAACGTCTTCATATACCAAAGCGGCTCAATCTCATGATACCACTTTTACGCAAGTCGAATCTGATTGGCTAATCGGATCATGTCATCGGTCACATGGATTTCTCGCCAATATTCCAGTGACTTTTTTGATTTTGAATGTGCGCGGTTTTCTCAATTACAAGCTTATGACGCTTTACGTTTTCAATGAAAAAGCGAAGCTACGATGTTCCCACTTTGCTGAAAGCGAAGCCGCTGATGTTTTTTAAAGTTAAAAAAGTTTGCCCGGTACCCACTTCAGATGCCGAAGGCATCGCGTGCGCTTGCGCAATCAGAATGTCATGTGAGCTGACAAACCAATCAGATTCGACTTGCGTAAAGTGGTATCATGGGATTGAGGCGCCTGTTCATATACTCCGCTGGCGGTAAATTCTCAAGTTGCCACGAGCTGGTTCACAATTACGACGAGTCAGGCACGACGAATATCGGCAGCATGGTGGTCAGAGTCGAAGTCCGAATCTTTTGATTCGATTCCGCTACAAAATGGCATATTTTGAGGGGTCTATTCTGGTACCCCGGTTGGGTGGGGTTCCGCACGTTAACAGCAGGTTAACCGGTACCAGAATAGGCCTAGTCTGCTCACAAACAGTAAGATCTCCGGCTTGTTTAAGCGCGAAGTCCGCAATAGGCAGACCGAATTATTATTAACAGACGGGATGAACTGATAAGAGCGCGCGTTGTTGTATCAGCGCTTTTACGAAAGTCATGGCGATCTTGCAGCTATTATTCGTGAGTTTAGTGGTCTGAATAATTACGGAGAGGGCGGTTTTGAGACGAACCATGAGTAAAATCTGAAGAAACCGAACCTTTATTCATTTAGCTGGTTTGTTTTCTCAACTATCTCGTTAGATGATACCCTCTATTTTGGAATGCGTTGTCATTTTTACTTTCTCGTATACGAAGTATACAAAGAGAAAGTATTGCAATCGTCAAAAAATTCGAACTCGAGATTTTGACGAATCTCCACGTTTCAGACCTCCCTCAGTTCGAAAAACACAATTTTGGAATCATGTCTGTCTGTCTGTGAACACGATAACTCGAAAACTATTAGAGCTACGGGGATGAAATTTGGTATGTGGTCTTTTAACATAATTTGTAGGTTTCTATCAAATTTCGGACAAAATCCGTCAACGGGAAGTTTGTCTGTCTGTATGTCCGCGGTCATGTGAACACTATAACTCAAAAACTTGAATAGCTAGATGGATAAAATTTGGTACACAGTTTTATCGTCATAAATGTAGGTCCGTATAAAATTTTGGGCCAAATCCGTCAAAAAGAGGCGTTCAAATTGCATATTCAATTTCTTTTAATCCGATTCTCATGCATATGCGTACGGGTAGCAATCTGTTATTGTTGTAAATTTTATTTACAATAATGAATAATGTTTCCAAACATGAATTGTAACATTTTTTTTATTGTTGTAAATAAAATTCAAACAGATCTCATTATTTCGGCAAATCTTTTATTCGCGCGCTTTTGCAATTGTTACGGTTGTGGTAGTATCAATTGTTTTCTTGGGAATTCAATTCCAAAGCAGAATTTTCGCTTTAGTATTCATTGCATTGCCTATTTTATCGCACGTGCTTCGAAGTAATATTTTTTTGAAACGTGGCAACAGATATTTGATTTCAGGTTTGTTTGTTTTTTTGTTTTACTTTCTCGTATACGAAGTATATAAAGAGAAAGTTTTTTAATCGTCAAAAAAATTCGAACTCGAGATTTTGACGAATCCCCACTTAGAAAGTGTACGAGAAAGTTTAGGGGAGACTACTCCCACTGGTTATTCAATTGAGAACCTAAGGACAGTTGAAATGTTTATGGATTCCACGTAATTTTTGTAAAGAATTATAACTCGGCGAATGACTTTTAGTTTTTTAAGTTTAAATTTGCGAGAATTCGATGCAGATACGGGCAATCCAGTTAAGGGGTTAACCTAGCATCGAATGCAAGAGCATCGATTGTTTCGCTATTATTGTTTCTTGCCGCATGAATCATTGAGGTGTCGTTGCGACAACTATTTTTAGCAGTGACCTATCCGCATCACGAGGGGTTAGCTCTACCCTTTGGTATAGTCAAACCGGGTGAAACCACGAGTTCATGAATGAGAAGCCGCCGAAAAGTAAGTGGGTTCTCGCTTCTGGATGTGGGTACAGTAATGATGGCGTGGCTCTTAGGGCCCCGGGTCGTATATATCATGTGCCACATTGTAATGGAAGCTATAATGCGAGGGCCAATAGTGTCCGATTCTTGTCTTGGCGGCCGGTTATTGACATTGCCACATTTTCCATCACTCGTCCATTATGTGGCTGCGAGGTAGCAATGCTGTCTTCGGAGCTATGGTCCTTGGTTCGATCCCATGTTGGTTGCGGACTGGGTTTTTCTTTCTCTGGATTTAACACTCATTTATGCTAATTTCCAGAATGTTGCAATTTATGTAAATTTAATTAATTTGAATATAGAGTGTTCTGTTACTGTATATAAGTTTTGGCTCTCCAGTTGAGGGGTTCAGTGATATACGATCAGCTAGATCAAACGTCAGTGTTGGATTTATAGCCATGCGGTGGGACGGGGTGATTCTTATGTGATTACCCTAACCTTCAGTACAATTAGGAAAAGCCTGTAAAAAATACGAAATGTAATTTTTTTTCAACCTTTGATCGCACTGCTAAATGACCAGACAAATCGTAGGCATCTTATTGAATGACGAATCACACTTTTATTTTTATGTCCCAAAACACAACGGGGTCTTTCAGCCAAAGTAAACTCGCAGGTTTTCCAAGAAACTACTTTGCATTCAACAAAGCTGACATTATGGAGTGGGTTCATATTAACATTTATTCTGAAACCTTATTTTTATGAAGAAATAACTGCAGATGGCCCTCAGACATATTCCTTGATAGCAGAGAAGATCTCTGGAGATTCGAGATCCCCGTCTGCAGCAAAGAAAGAAAGAAAGAAACTGCTTTGCATTCAACAAGGCTGACATTATGGTGTGGGTTCATATTAACACTTATTCATTCTGAAACCTTATTTTTATGAAGAAATAACTGAATATGGCCCTCAGACATATTCCGTGATAGCAGAGAAGTTCTCTAGAGCTTCGAGATCCCCCATCTTTAGCAAAGAAAAAAAAGAAAGAAACTGCTTTGCATTCAACAAGGCTGACATTACGATGTGGGTTCATATTGAAACCTTATTTTTATGAAGAAATAACTGCAGATGGTCCTCAGACATATTCCGTGATAGCAGAGAAGTTCTCAAGAGCTTCGAGATCACCATCTGCAGCAAAGACAACGTTTTGAACAAACCTCTTTTATGCAAAATGGCGCCGCATCTCCATACGTCAGAAGATGCGTCCGAAAGTTGTTGCGTCAGCATTTTATGACTATTCGAGTGATTAGTCGTATGTTCCTTCATTGGATGGCCCTAAAAATTCGATTCCATATAATTTCCGGTTATTGGGGATACCTGAAAATCCGGCGTATCGTGGAACAACTGAAACTTCAGCAAGATCAATTGAAGACAAATACAGTCATACTGTATGTACGCAGTATCACGGATGATTATTGGTTGAGCAAAACTGTTTGCCGTCTTGAAATGATAAAAAATTGTAACAAGTCACATATTGAGCAATATAACGTGACTCACTAAAACGTCTGATGCTGTTTTTTTATGTGAAATAAATTTATTTTTAAACATTGTTATTTTGTTCTGTGTATACAACTGTAAGCAACCTTTCTAGAGCGATCTTGAGTTTTTATTATCACGGAATCTTCGAGCGCATAATTTGATAGCATTTGCATTTGTACAAAGTTTGGTAACAATCGAGCCATTGTTTATAACTGCAGAATTCCCTGAGTTGGCCAACTGCATAAAGCAAATATTCTCATCCAATAATCTCTATTTTTGCCACTTTTCATCAGCACGCCATTTTTCCTTGTTGCTTTGTCTCCCATAAATTACAAAATTCGTTTCTTAACCAAGAAAAAACGACCGTCTGCACAAAAGTATAATGGCATGCAATGATATAATAAAGAAAACTTCTAAAAGTTATATAAAGTTTTCGAAAAATAGTAATTTATAAGATGGACATTTTTAAATTAAGAATTCATGGAAAATATTTAAATTACTCATTTCAAAAAGAAGGATTTAAAAAAATGAATTTGTCTAAGTTTGATATTTGTTTTAAACTAGTCGTGCATGGCGTTAGACCCTGATATAAAAACACGGAAAACTTCTCTGAAGTGAAAGCAACATTAATAAATTAAAATTCCTTAAGATAAAAATAGGAAAAACGCGCATAGTTGGCGTCTCTGCAAACTAATTTCACTTATAATTCAGAAGGTAAAAGTAAACTATTTTTATTTCTGCGTTGTATTGCCTGATCATGCATATTATATGAAATTCTTTTCATGCATTAATAATGATTATAAATTAAAAAAGAAAGCATTTTCTCCTTATATTTAACTTATTTCAGCTGTTTTAGTTAATATCTTAGAAAAATAGAGGAGAATTCTTCCTTTTCTTTAATCAGTGAGAGGGATTTCATCTACAAAACTAATCTACTTTTCAAAAAATATATAAATAAAAAAAATTATGATTAGTATATGTTAGGGATTTTTTTAAAAGTATGCATAAAGAAAACGGTTCAAATTTAATAAGATCATAGAAAAAATATATAAAATTTCTTATTAGCAATATCAATAAAATGTTTTGATGTAAGATTTTATTCTGCTACTCAGATTGCATTAAAATATGAATATTTTTGAATTAAATATTATTTTTCTTTCTTTTCTATTTTTTGATCCAGTCTTCAAAAAAGCACGATGCAGCTTCCAAAACATTGAAATACAAGATTAATCCTTACGTTGTCTTAATACCAAAGGAAATAAATTATCGTGTAAACGTACTGACAACAGACATTTGACCTACCGCGGGAGGTTATTTATTAACACTTTCACACCGGCGCATACCACCGGTGGCTCGCATATGAATGTTTCATCATGCCTTTAGGTATTTAGTAACTAGAAAAAATTTCTATATAGTAGAAAATTAAAATAATGCAAATATAACGTACATTAATTGTGAAAGTAGGATTTATTTTATTTCAACTCAATATTATAAAAATAACTTGTATAATAAATTCGAAAATGTGAACATAAAAATTCAATATTATAAACATAATTGTTTATTTATTTCTACGCGTTTTTTTAAAAACATTTCAAGCAAAGTGCTGGCAAAAACATGACAGCAATGGTGGTAAAAAAATAACGAGCAGCAATGGTTACCATTGCGGAAAAATTTCATTTTTTCACTTTAGTTTGGCGCCGCCGATAAAGCAAAGCTCTCTTAGAGTAGCTGCCCATGGGAGAGAAATGTGAATTGCAGCGCAGGCGTGAACTTGTTAACCCTTCAACCGGCTGAAACGTAGAAAGTCGCCCTCTGATGACTATTCTAAAACCGGCTCCTTCGCAGAAAGTCGTTCTTCGATTATTACTCTTAAACCGGCTCCGGCGTAGAAAGTTGCTCTCTGTTTATTACCCGAAAACCGGCTCCGAAACAATTGCGTTCACCATTTCGCTACAGAGAGGCCGTTTTCAAAGCATCCAGCTGAAATATTTTTGCCGTTCAAAGGGTTAAATCCCACTAGCTTAATGATTTTTGCTCATAAATTTAAACCAATTATTTATTGAAATGATGATGATATAAAATTTTGAAAATTTTATAGCCATCGTTATCAATAAAAAAAATCTTCTATATCTTTGTCTCCAAGAGAAAGAATCTTTCATTGCTTTTTTTCCACAATTCGATCCACAGGATACAGATTAAATTGATCCTAGATATTTTTGTTCATCTTAAGCAGCACTGAATAATTCATCTGATATTTAAATACAAATAAGTGTCCTGAATTCTCTTTCAAATTTTGAATAAGATACGTACGCTAATAATTTAAATAATATAAATATAAAACAAAAGTAAAAAATTTTATATTTTATATAAAAGGTATTTACTTCAACAAACATCTTAAAAAAGAAATTGAATACATTAAAGATAAATTTAATGTAACCACAGTTGATAAGGCAGGAAATAATTTTTTTAATGTGTAAATTGCACTTTAAAGAAACTCTACTTTATGAATATAATTCAAATAAAACATATCAAATAATTAAATTTGGAAAAAAGAACTGGATGAGAGAATTATAGCACTGGCTAAGAAAACCAAAATTAAAATCAGTAATCTAAATTATCCTTACCTTTTTCCTACTATTAAATTTCATAAAATTCCACTAAAATTCATATTTGTCACTTGTAGCACTGGAAGTTACAACTATCATTTTAGTAAATTTTTCTTTAAATTTCTAAAAATTATTCTTAAAATAATTAAAGAAGAAGAGAAATCCATTATAGATAACAACACTGAAATTTTAAACTTTCTCAAAGGAAATAAAATTTATAACATTAACACATTTGATTTTGAAAATCTATTTACTAGCTTCCCACACAATAAACTAATTGAAGTATGCTTAAATGTGTATGATTTATACCTAAACACTGATTTAATTGATAAAAATAAATGGCTTGAAATATGCAGAGTTAATATATGTGAAAATTATCTCTTTAATGGAATTGACTACTATAAGCAGGTTTTTGGTATTCCTATGGGATGTAGTTTTTCTAGTGTATTGGCCAATATATTTCTTCATTCATATGAGAGAGACTTAATTAAAAATGAACTTATTTATGGTTTCCGTTATGTTGATAACCTTTTAGTGTTTAATTATGATAATTTTAAATCCATTTATAACTGCTATCCAGAAGAGCTTAAATTAAATAAAGTTAATAATGAAATAAACAAATGCAATTTTTTAGATATGCAAATTGAAATATTAAATTCAGGAGTCTCTATTGGTATATTTGATAAAAGAAAAGAATTTAAATTTTAAGGCTATTACACTTTGTCATTTCCATACAAATCTTCATTATAAAGTTTTAAAGAATTCCATTTTTCTCAAATTAATAGAATTAACATCGTTTGTAATAACCATTCTAATTTTGTTAAAGCTTTAGATAATTTAAAGAATATTCTTAAAGACAACGGATTCCCAGATTCTTTCATTAATGTTAATAGTTTTTTTTTCAAATGAGTATAAAAAGTTTATAATTTTTCTTTATTAATAGTTTATTTTAATTTTATTTGTTATAGCTGTTTAAATATTAACCTTTTTCCTTCTGATTAATTAGTTAGAAGTTTTCTTCATAGATGGAGGTAGGTTTGCTAGCTTCCAGAACTTTTTACTGCCTTTGTCATCGTACGTTTTGGCGTCTCTTGTCTTGATCATAATTTCGGCAGAGGGTAAATTTATTTTACACACTCTAGTATCTTTTGGATTTTTAGTAAGAATTTTTTGCCTCTTGATTTTTTCAAAATGTTTCTTATATTGAGGTCGTACAAAATTCAGGCCACAAAAGGTATATTTTTGATTTATAATCTTACCCTTGATAAAAAATTTTGTCCATTTTTAGAACTTCAATGGCGAGTGGTCTTCGAAAAAGTTCGTCATTCAAGTTCTCATTCATTTCTTCCAATTTGAATATTTTTCTTTTACATTCTAAATTATATTTTGTGTTTGTTTAATATCAATCGTTGTAATTTTCTGTTGATGCAATCACTTGATGCTGTTGCGTTGAGCACGCAAAAATGTGTATTGTTATCGTTTTTGTTTAAACCTTTTGTTTCTTATCTATACACTTTCTGTTTTTACTTGTGTTTTATATTTATATTATTTGTTTCTGTATTATATTAGAAATAGTTGCATATGCGCCTTACTATATAATACAAAAGAGATTTAATTAATTTTAATTAATTTATGACTAATTAATTTATGGTTAATTTATGCTAATTATGGTTAATTTATGCTAAATTTTGTTAATTATAACTGCTAATAATTTAAACATTTTTTGTTTACAAGCAATTTTGCGTGGTTTTATCGGACTCCTGAATTTTTGTTATGTTGTTACATTTAAAATCTTTTGAACTTCAAACAAACCCATATAACGCTGCGTATGTCACAATATATTACGGAGAGAGAAATCATGAACCGTTTAAAGGCGATAAAAAAACTAAATTCGAAATTCTTTATTATGAAAAAATTTGAGAATTTCTTCTGAAAGATAGATGATAGATAGATAATTAAAGAGATAGAGCAAAACCTCGCATAACGAGCATAATTCGTTCCAGGATTTCACACATAATGCGAAACACTCGTTAAGCGAAACAATTTTTTACATATAAATTAATGTAAAATACGATGATGTGTTCCATGCCGAAAACGATGATCACAGAATTTTATTTAGCAAGTTTATTCAAAGAAAATCATTTATAACATTGTTCAGGAGTGTGAATCGCCATCTTTTCTTCTATCGCGGGATGAACCAACCTGAAATGCGGATTCGATTCACAAGAAACAAACAAAAAATCTAGATAATATTGTAACCAAATTGTCTTGTGGGTGTACGTGAATGCAATCAAATAAACAGGATTAAAAAAAAGGCTCTTTATTTTACAAATATTCCAAGCAAAGAAACGTAGCACAAGTATTAACACAGCACTAGTAAAAATTCACAACAGAGACCACCAATAAATCTCAACACAGCTCTCAAAGGTTTCTTGTTAGCTCACCAGCTTGCTTGTTGATCAAATTCCAACCGACTCTTCTTGGCTTGAGAGCTTGCTTTTATACTTTTCAACGGGAAGTGACTTCATTACGTAGGAAGTGACGTAATATCTAGAAAGTTCATGAAACCAGTTGAAAGTTCGAGGTCCTTCTAGAAAATTCCTTTTTTCGCCAAAATCTCCAACTTTGCCGCCAAGTCGCCAAAATTGTCGCAACCCAGATAGCAATTTTAGTTTGCAGCAAATTTGCACTGCAAATCTGCAAGCTTACAGCAAATTTGTCAAGACAAGAGTGCAAGTGTGAAACAAGTTTATAGCAAGTTAACGCAAGCTTCGAAGTCACCATGGGACGAACTTGCAGTAAATTTGCAGCAGACTTGCACTGCAAACTCACTGCAAATTATAGCAAAAACAGAGTACGAAAACAACCCGGGATAGAACTCGCGACCTACAGGTTGGTAGCCTGACGTCTATACCACACGGCCAGCTCGACTACGAGAGGATAAGATAGATTTCGCTAATACATCGTTCGATTCGATTCGTATACGATTTATTTTAAACTATTTTCTTGATTTCATTAATTTTTGAGTTGAGAATATGATTTGAAGTCAATGAGAGAGCGATTTTCGCTAATAACTACGTTTTGCTAGTAGAATAAATTATGAAATTAGAGTTCAAAAGTAATTACTTTAAAATGGCACAAAATGTATAACTTATTATTTTTAAACAAACTTTGACTGTTTTTTCGGTTTAATTTTGTTTATAAACGTTAAAATTCCAACATTAAGAAAAAGGCGATATAGTTTTCTTTAAAGTAAAAACTTTTAGTAAAAAGATGGAAAATGTTTTGAATTTTTTTTTATAAAAAAAGTTAGTTTTTTTACAAATTATTATTGATTTATTGAATTAATAAAAAGAAGGACGGTCTAGGAGATGCTATTAAAAATCGGATGTTTTTTTAGAACAGAGACAAAGATAATTATCTCTTTGTACTATCTTTGCATCAAGCTTGTTTTGCAAATTTGCATTGCAAAGGAGGTGGCGCTATTTGTCACGGTGAACTTGCAGCAGACTTGCAATGCAAGGAAGGTGGCGCTAGTTGTCACGGCGAAATTGCTACAAGTTGGCTTCAAATTTGACGCGTCAAATTTGCTATGACAAGCTAATATCAAGTCAAAATAAAACTTGCTGCAAACTTTTTTGCTATCTGGGAAAGGTCGCCAAATTTGTCGCCAAGATTAGCATCTCAGGGAAATGACTTTATAGCTTTGTAACAATATGTTTATTATTTGTGATATAGGGGAAACTAGGGATACCTGACCCTAATTTTACTTTTTCTTATATTTCTTGAATACCGTGTTTCATGAAAAGTAGCCCGATAAATGCAAATAAATATAATATACGGTCCCTCAAAAAGTGGTCGTTGCATGTCAACAGTGGGAAATTGCAGCTTTTTGTAAATATTTTGGAAACTATTATATATATGCACTTGAGTTTTTTGATACCGGCATTATAACGTCTCAGCTTTGCTCTCATGCAAAAAGTTCATTATGTTAAAATTCACTTTTTTTTCACAGTCATATTAAAATTTTTAAAAAATATTTAATTTTTTTTATTAATGAATTTTTTCATAACTTAATATAAAAAATAGTGTTCTTTTAGTGAGTGAAAAAGGTTTTGAGAAATATATAATACTTTCCGAGATATCGTCAAAAGTTCCTAAAATTCGTTTAACGTGAGAAACGCCATTTTTCAAAACCCTATAACTCTCGAAATTATCATGAGAACTGCATAAAAATCTATGGGAAGGCTAATTTCATGACGAGAAGTCGATGCAGCGAAAAAAATTGATAGGCGTAATGGGAAAATTCCGAGATAGCTTTTAATTAACTATGTTAATTAACTCGATTATTCAGTTTTTTATCTCAATAAACCTGTCCTCTTGAGCCATTAACATTGGCACTACTTTTGTGAGGATGCGATAATATATGCCAGAATTAGAGAGGTGTCCCATTGATTTCGTTGACGACTGTACTTATGGTAAACTGATAACTCGTTAAATCATAAAATAAATATATTCCATAAAATCGCCTAGGCACAAGTATCCCTAACTTTAGGGATAGTTGACCCTAAGCTAGGGAAACTTGACCCTTAATGCAAAGAGTATTTACTTTCTTTTGATAATTTTTATGAACTCCAAATTCAGATAATAGGTTAAAACTACTGCATTATAAAAAGTGCAATTATCGAAAAATATTAATGAAACTAATAAAAAAATTAAATAATATGGCATCTATAAAACGTAGCTGTTACTAATAAAATCTAGTTAATAAATCAAATTAGTTAAGTCAATAAATTGAATCTAGTTAATAAATTAAATTAGTTCAAAATTTAATATACAAATAAAATATTGATTTAATTAAATCAAAAAATTATTTCAATGGAACTGGAAACATCATTAGAGCGTTGAAGAATTGCCGGTTTTGGAAAATTAAAAAAGCAAAAACAGAAAACAAAACAGAATAGCATCAAAACGCAAGAAAAAAAGATATAAAAAATGTTTTACAAAACAAGAAAATGAGAAGATTAATAGTTTTACTCGGTTCTTCTAATATTTAAAGAAAAATAAAATCAAAACAATAAAAATATATTTTAGGAGAAACTTCAAATTGAGAAAGAAAGACAAACTGAACAGAAATGGCAAAGCATTAAATAAAACCAAACGATGGAAAATAGTTCGAGCAAAAACTTTTTATTAAAATAATAAATAAATCTTTCTTTCTCAGGCGAGGAAAAAATAATTCTTCAATTTTTAGTCAATAGTCTTTAAATTCTTTTTAAAACTCCTACTAAAATAATTGTTTGCATTATTTGAGATTATCATATTAGAAAGAAATTTTGTTCATTAAATAATTACTAACAAACAATTTTTAAATAATTATTTTCTATATTTGAGTTACAATATTGCCGAAAAACTCCAAGCACCAGAAAACTGATTTCAACCACAAAATGTGTACTTCGCTCGGCTACGACATCGAAGCTGCAATAGCTTCTGATAGGGTCAAGTATCTTTAGCCTTTTAGCGTCATGTACCCTTAACTTGACATTTTCTAAATAATTTTAAAAATAAACCATTTAGAATTAGATTATCGCACAACATATATCAAATTAACCCTTCAACCGGCTGAAACGTTGAAAGTCGCTCTCTGACGACTATTCTAAAACCGGCTCCGTCGCAGAAAGTCGTTCTTCGATTATTACTCTTAAACCGGTTCCGGCGTAGAAAGTTGCTCTCTGTTTATTACCCGAAAACCGGCTCCGAAACAATTGCGTTCACCATTTAGCTACAGAGAAGCCGTTTTCAAAGCATTCAGCTGAAATATTTTTGCCGTTCAAAGGGTTAAAGTTAGAAATATGCTTAAAACTAGGAAATCATTTAATTCATCATATTTTCAATCGTAAACTTCAATTATCTCACAATCTGAGAAAATCGCGTAGGATCAAGTATCCCTAGTTTCCCCTACCTAATTCTTTTTTACTAGAAAGCTGTCTAGAGACTTTTCTTTGCCGACGCCTCGAAATTTGGCAAAAATGCAACACAGTATTATCATTAAGGGGACATACGACTCTTAAACCTCGAAAAAATGGGGAAACTGTCAAATTCGATGCATTATATCTCTGAAACAATGCAATTCAGAAACTCCCTTTTTTCCTAGAATATCTGTTCTTTCTCTTATAGTACACACTGTTTCAAACCTTTCTATTGGTATATATTTTTTTGAGAGAGTAATAAATATGGTATAATTTTTGGATAAAAATGGGATAGCTACCTTGCGCGCATCATTACAGATAAAATATTTGTCTAAACACAATATTTTGGGTATCTAAGTGATTCAAATAGTCTATTTAAGAAACTGAACCTTAAATTATTAACATTTAAATTTAATTTCTATTTTATATACCGATTTAAAATAAAAATAATGTTAAAAATTGATAAAATTTCAACTTTTCTACCCCTCCCCCCAAAAAAACTTTTTTTGGAGGAAATATGGTGAAAAATGTGGTTCAATTTCTAGAACATAGCACAATACATATTCTGCAAAAATTTTATGTAAAAATATTCAATAGTTTTTGAGATATCCTGCGCGCAGTAGCAAAAAAAACACATTTTGAGATATAGCGCTTTAAACTTATGACCATATTCAATGTTTACATTCAATAGCTAATACATTTTCCTTCATAACTTTCATAATTATGGGAATTTTTTAACGCGGATTGATTTAAATTGTTCAGAAAAGATAGGGGTTTAATATATGTTTTCCCCATAAAATCGAAAATTTTCAAGGTTTAACAGTCGTATGTCCTCTTAAGAAATTTTTTAAGCGCGTAAAGGTATTATTGCCTTATTAGGGTGATGATTCTCAATGTAAAATACAACAATTTCCCATGACATTAGCATTTCATTAGTTGCGCCAGAAGATTGTTCCTGTGCTGTTACCTTCTCTTCCTCTGACAGACTCTCTTCCACATCTTCTTGCTGTGAAACCCAATGCAACCATGTAGACTCTTCTGTGGTCAGCTCTTGGCTGTGCTCTTTCACAAGCTTGTCAATATTATTCTTATCCAGCTCCAGTCCCATGATCTTGGCGAAAGACACAATCTCGTTGACTACAGGATCCGCAGGTACTGCCTCCAAACCCTCAAAATTACATTCGGCAGCGCTCTCCGGATAAAGTTTCTTCAAGCAGAAATGTGGGTTCTCTCGGTAACCCCTTCCCACGAATTTTCGATCATCTTGCGGCAGGCAACGATGTAGAAGCAGTGGCGGACTGGGTCTGAAAATAGTGGTTGGCACGAGACAATAATGGGGGCCCTATATCCACATCTACAATGCTATCTTAAATACATTTTTTAATTTCATTTAATACAAATAAAATAATTGAAATCAATAAGTTAATAGAATTTATTCCTAGTGAGTATAAACGCATTATACATATTATTATAAGTTAGAAGTACCAAATATGAATAAAATTTTATGATGGAATATTAAATAATTTTGGCAGTTGTATAGCATAATGTAATTTTGGAATTATATTGTTATTTAGAGAATTTTTTTAACCAAACTGAAAATAAAGTGTACGTCCAGCGAGCTCTGGAAACTTTTGAAAGAAAAGTGTAAAGAACTATATTCGGGCCTGTACAAGAACAAGGGTGCTGGAGAACCAGATATAATTTTGAACTTTATAGACTTTACAAATAGCCTTAGGTTACACAAATCATCCGAAGTAACAGACTGAGATGGCTCGGCCATGTCTGGAGAACCCCCGAAAATAACCCGACTAGATTGCACACTTTCAAGAACCCCGGGGGAGCCCGAGCCCGGGGCAGACCTTCAACAAGATGGCTGGACGATACAGAAAATGACATCAAAATTTTGAAAATAAAAAACTGGCAAAGAGTTGCTTTGGATCGTCTGAGTTGGAAGAAGCGTGCTGTCGAGGCAGCGACCCAGATAACAATTTTAGTTTGCAGCAGACTTGCACTGCAAATCTGCAAGCTTGCAGCAAGTTTGACACGACAAGAGTGCAACGGGTCTATTCTGGTACCCCGGTTGGGGCGGGAGACGTCACTTTTCCCGCACGTTAACAACCGGAAAAGTGACGTCTCCCAACCGAACCGGGGATACCAGAATAGACCCCCAAGTGTGAATCAAGTTTGTAGCAAATTAACGCAGGCTTCGAAGTCACCACGCGACAAACTTGCAGCAAGTTTGTCATGACAAACTAATTGCAAACATAGCAAAAACAGAACGAACACAACCTCCGATTAGAACTCCCGACCTAGCGCTTGGGAAGCGGGCGCTCTAACCATTCGGCGAGATAAACTCTGCGAGGAGAAGATAGATTTCGCTAATGCATCGTTCGATTCGATTCGTATACGATTTATTTTAAACTGTTTTTTTGATTTCATTAATTTTTTGAGTTGAGAATATGATCAAGTCAAAGAGAGAGCGATTTTCGCTAATAACTACGTTTTGCTAGTAGAATAAAT
>BGPR01003228.1:99698-112558 GCA_013235015.1 Araneus ventricosus
TCATGGATTATTTCAATAATATGTCTGAACAGAAGTTTGAAAAAATGTGTGATAACAATGATCTCATGATGGTTCATGGATTATTTCAATAATATGTTGAACAGAAGTTTGAAAAAATATGTGATAACAATGATCTCCTGATGGTTCATGGGTTAGTCAATGAAATGTCTGAGCACAGGTTTGGAAAAATGCATGATAACAAGAATGGTTTTATGATGGTTCATGGGTTATTTCAATGATATATCTGAACACAAGTTTAGAAAAATGTGTGCTAACAACCGACACTAAGATGCTAACGGAACAAGAGCTAAAAACGAACTGATGTAGCAGACGCACGATCCGGGACTTCCCCTGTCCTCGTCACTCATTATCGAAGCGTCACTCGTTAAGCAAGACATTTTTTTGACAATTTATATTCCTCGTTATGCGAGGTTTCACTGCATGTTAAAGATAAGAACATTTCTTTATTTGAAGAGAAAATTTAAGCACTAAAATGATACACTTCAGAGTCTTGTACAAAAGATAGTCAATTTTGTTTCGGAATAAAATAATAATAATATTCATAATTCTGAATAATAATAATGTTGTTTTTTTATTTGAAGAGAAAATTCAAGCTCTAAAATGGTACGCTACATATTCTTGTGCAAAGGACAATCAACTTTGATTCGGTATAAAATAATAATAATAACTATTCGGAGTAATATTAATGTATTTATTTGAAGAGAAAATTCAAGCACTAAAATTGCACACTTCAGAGTTTTGTAGAAAGGCTTGTCAACTTTGTTTCGACATAAAATTCCTTTTTCTCTATTTTTATTTTTTTTTAGTACCGTGTTATAAATAACATTTTCTTCTTGCTGTTGCTGGTGTGTACAAAACATTTATGACAACTTTCAACGACAAAAGCATAAGCTGTATTTTATATTTATGAAAAAGGAGTGAGATTATTTCTTTCCATTTTAAATGCGCTTTGCAAATGTATTGATTTATGCTCTACATGCTGAATATTAAATGAACCAAGAAATTGCTTTATATTTAATGCACTCTGAAAACTTTATTCCTAAAAGCGTAAAACCACTCATGAATAATACAAACAGGTTTTCTATACAGGCTACTTATTTCTTTATTTTTATATTACACACTACAAGTTATAATAAAAATAAGGAGTTTTTACAGTTCTCTCTTTGCGTGATTTTCTCTCAAAGCAGGATATCTGAATTGTATAGTAATGATTTTAAATTTCCTTTTATTCAAGACTTTAACGGTTTGTTGAGATCCATCTGGAGCTCCAAAGGAGAAGCTTGTGTTTATCTTATGTGTTGTAGAAGAAAGCGTTTTATTCGTTATTTCTAATATTTTGTATTTGGCGGATTTTGTTACATGCGGAAACTGTTCGTTCGTACATTTCCGAGCTAGGAATACTCAGAGCATTTATGCTGTATAATATTTAAGGTATCCGAACACGTTCGGAGCACTTTTTTTTCAATTGTCAAGTAGAAACACCAAAATATGATTTTTAGATTCGAATTTAATAAAGATTAATATTAGAGTATGACTTTTGAGTATAAATTATTACAAATTTACAAAAATCTTGAATTTCTGCTGCTTTTTAGAGGAAATTCCCCAAATCTTCAAACATACTAGAGGTCAAACTTTTGCAATAATTCAAATAAAACTAATACTAAAATAAACTAAATACTACGGACTTGTGATTGTACTAGAATCTTAACATTATTTGGATAAATAAAAGTTTTAGAGCTAATCGAACAATCATTATAAGATTTTCATCAAATTTTTATGTCATTTTAAAATAAAATACCATAATTAAAAAATATAGTTACAATACATATTATTCTACTACATTCACTAGAGAAACATTTGAAGAAAGTGTTCACAAAACTTCAGAACAATCGAATGGTAATATCTTGAGTTATCATGTTTGAAGTGTGAAAAATCTGCATAAAATCTAATTTTGAGAAAAATCAAATTTTAGTTTTGCCACGCGCTTAAATTAAGTATCTAAACTTTAAAAAAATTCCTAAAAATATACTAACATCATATTAAATTGAAAAAATGCAGTTTAAAAGAATTTTTGACAGGTTTCTGTCCCTTTGAATGACCACTTCTGGCTAATTAAACGCCCACTTCCGGTTTTCGGTTTGTTATGAAACAAATAATATCTCATCTTCTAATTAACGAACCGACAAAAGTAAATATGTTTCAGAAAAGTAAATGAATGATATATCCAAAACATCAAAAATTAAAAAATTGGAATTATGGTCGAAAATCGACTCTTCAACGTGTTCGAATACCTTAAAAACAGCGGGAGTAACCTCCCCGAAACTTTTTAGCATACGACCAGTAATGTGGGATGGGTAAACACCCAGTAGGTAAATATTCTTGGGGTATTTACCCAAGGCCTAGTTATTGAGAAAAAAATTATGAATGGTGATTTATAATGAAACATATAAAATTCATGAATTCCTGAAACTTAATATTTGCAAAAAGAATTGCGTATCTTCTCAATTTTTACGCGCGCTGAGGTATCACAACTTTATTTAACGTTTTTGAGTGAGAAATCTTACTACAGATATCACGCAAGATTTCACCATACCCTCCATCTGGAGAATATCAGAACCACAGAGAACCAGCGGGAGTGTTCTCCCCTAAACTTTCTCGTATACTTCCCCCAAAAGGTGGCGTTTCTCCTTCCCACGCGTGGCTAAAAAAATTCAAACCTACTGTTATCCAGAATCCAATGACTATCAGAAGGTTTTTCATTATAGTGATTGAAAAATATCTAGGTAAAGCATCGCGCACTGCTAGGTTTCACTCTTGCCGTCTCAAGGACAAACTGACGTAATTCGTTCCTTTAGCGTGCACAGAAGATTGCTTCCAGTACGCATGCGTGTGGAGATGACGGATTGGTTTCAATAGTAAATTATACAGACCGTCATACAGTCAACCCTTTGACGGATTTGGACCAAACTTTTATACGGACCTACATTCATGACGATAAAACTGTGTACCAAATTTTATCCATATAGTTATTCACGTTTTTGAGTTATAGTCTTCACATGACCGCGGACATACAGATAGACAGACTTCCCGTTGACGGATTTTGTCCAAACTTTGATAGAAACCTACAAATTATGTTTAAAGACCACATACCAAATTTCATCCTCGTAGCTCTAATAGCTTTCGAGTTATCGTGTTCACAGACATAATTCCAAAATTGTGTTTTTCGGACTCAGGGAGGTCTAAAACGTGGAGATTCTTCAAAATCTCGAGTTCGAATTTCTTGACGATTACAATACTTTCTCTTTGTGTACTTCGTATACGAGAAAGTAAAAAGGTGAAACATTAATTAAATTTAGCAGCGATTTCTGTGAAATCTTGGTTTGATCCAACATTTGGACTGATTTTTTTCCTTTGTTGTACTGTGTGCAAAGGGTATCTAATATTATTTGTCCAGTATATCGGACTAACTTAATAGTTCTACTATAAAAAGATGAGAAATCACACAACCTTCATCACAAAATGTTTGTCAAAGGGTAATAAAATATTGTACAATCATTTTAACGGAAAAAAGTTTTAAACGCATATAATAATTCAAAAGACAGGATTTATCACAAAATTCGCATCGAAGCTTTCTGTAAAGATACATTGACGTTTTAGAAAATTTAATGCATGATATGATGACATCCTTCAAAAGAGAAATTCTAGCAGATTTTATAATAATACAAAAGCCGAGAATCATTTAAAAATATTAACACGTACTTTCGTCAATTATTGATAAGCAATTCAAAGTTAATGTCCAGTACACCGCAGGTCTGAAAGGATTTTCATTCTAAATTTAAAAGGCCCAGTTAAAAAATGAAAACAAGACTTTAAAAAGTAGTTTCCGGATAATAAAAAAAACTTCGATAGTAACGACGAATATGTGCTCTGATGCATAAAACTGGTCCACATTAATGGGACACATTACCCAAAAAATGGCCAAAAGAACCATCTTCATCTTATTAGATTATTTCGGTTCTCTTATTGCTCTTCTTATTGTATCAAAATTTCAAATTTGTATGTTTAATATTTCGGAAGCTATTTAGATTTTTATTTACGACATTTAATGAAAAGCATGCTCGAGTGACAACTTTAAATGGTTTTCGCTCCATGTCGAACTTTTCTGCACTTTCATGTTTTCAAAATACTGAGGCTTTTTTCCTTTCGAAAATAGAGCTTTCAAATTTTTGTTTACACGTTCATCGTTATGTATATGATTAAACTGTACATTCAACAAACATTCATTTTCTTAGTTTTTCCAATATGCAAGATATAAAATGAAGTACTGTTAAATTTCCTCATTTATACCATATAATTCAATAAAATTTCTACATTCAAGCGTATAACGAAATCGCTTGGTTCCATTTGAAGAATTCGCTATAGAGAAAATTTCGTTATACGGAGATTAGATATTTTTGCAGTTATTTAAGTAAATGTCACAAACCTTTTAGTATGTGCGATAAGTTCAAAAGTATTTAATTATGACTTTCAATTAAAAATGAAGTAATATTTATTATAAATTTGTTAAAATTATACTAATTTTTATTGTATAAACAAAGTGCTCAAAAGTGAAGACAATTCACCAATTTAGAGAATAATATGTACTAGTACGGATAAACATAAAAAGCGTATTGCCACACCCATTTGCTGTTTCCACCCCAATTCTTGGAATCTTGACCCGTAGAAATGTTGCTCCCTCTGTACAAACCCAGGTCCCCACAACTGCATTACCCTTCACACAGCATTCTATTGTTACGTGTTATCGCTGGAATGAACAATGCGAGTGGTTCCAGAAACAGGCACTTGTGAACGATTTGTTTGCAAATTAGCAACTTTCTTCAAAAATGACAAAAATCGAAAAGATAAAGGTCTGAAAAAATTCGTTATAGGGAGAAACCACTTCGTTGTATGGAGAATATTTTGAATTTTATTTAACATTCCGATTAAAAATTTCGTTATAGGGAGAAATTCGCAGTAGGGAGACTTCGTTGTAGGGAGACTCTACTGTATTTCAGTGAATCTACAAATAAAATTTGAAGAAAAAATATTCATATTTGGAAAAGTAGTAGGAACTTTAAAAAATTTAATTTTTCTTCAAAAAATTTAAATTTCAACTAAACAAGCAGATGGAAATGGATTTTTTCTCTTCAAAATGACTTTATATGATTGCTAAATCTCAATACTGTCCAAACATTTTCAATAATACTTCAAATAAAAAAAATGTTGAGAGGATAATGTATCCCCTTAACAATGAGCTGGTAAAAAATATTAAAAAAAAGATAGCTGCTAAGTTGTGAAGTGTCATCTGGGAAACAGTAAAGTGTAGAAAGGGCAGAAACACGCTCTCAGGAGTGTATTTGAGAGTGAGGAATTTTCCTTTGCTCCTCGTCAGGTGGCGCTCGCAATCAGAGGGTGCTAACGATCCGTCTTCCAAAGATCCCATCCTTTTCAGCAGACGATTTTTCGCAACTCATCCCACTTCGAACCTCCGCGATGATCAGAAGGGAGACGACATCCCTCTCGAAGGGGTAGTTCCAGATCGTCTGCCGACACCCCCGATTCGCGTCCGAGGACCTTTTCGATTCTCGAAGTTATCCCAAACGATTAAACCAGACCCCCAAGGATAGATTTCTCGATGACTTGTTTATGTTGAAAAGTAGCCTCGTGATTCGAGTAACTTTGGTGAAGTGTTCGTTGGTCTTCGCAAAGTTTACGTCCTCTCTGTTATAAAGTGCTGGGGACAAAAGCGATCGGTGTGTCCGCGTTAAAATAATATTTCCGCGGAAAAAAGCATCTTTATCGATCCGAGATATTATTGTACTCCATTAATCTGTTTGGATTGATATTTTTAAATAGTTAGGGTATTGATGTTGCCGTTATAGAGTGTTGTGTTCAAGCAGAACGTATTCATGTTCATAGAATGTGTAGAGAATATATTGTACAGTGTTATATGTCGCAATAACCTTTAATCCAGACAATTGAACCAACTGAGCGTCGCTGATATTTTTCTAATCCAGTTCATTCGTGAGAACGATTTGGAATCAGCTATTGAAGAGGAAATAACAAAAATGCGAACGAAATCGAAGTCTTGTGAGAGTTTTGTGTCTGGTGGCAAGAAATGTGCGTCAGCGTCGAAGGCGAGATTCGTTTTGGGAACAGCGCTGGTGCTTGTGGCGATATTGCCTGGATTGCACTTCTCGGAGATTGTGGCAGGTAAGTGATTTGATTTAGAATTTTTTTCGACTGGAGGGCTTCTTGACCAGTGAGGCAAAAGAGTAATGGGAATCGTCCTTTTTTCATATTTATCAGCATTTATAAGCAAAAATTGTAATAAAACCAATCCGAAAATGGATGTCATCGGAGTTTGTTGAATAACCATCTTTAGTTGAATTTTGTTTAATTTAACGTTGATTAATGATTTTCTTTATTTACTTTTGGAGGGTTTATTGACCTGTGAAGGGAAAAAATAATGGGAATCCTCCTTATTTTCATATTTATCAGCATTTATTAGCAAAAATTGTATTAAAACCAATACGAAAATGGATGCCATCGAAGTTCGTTGAATATCCAGCTTTAGTTGAATTTTGCTTAAATTAACCTTGATTAATGATTTTCTTTAATTACTTTTGGTGGGTTTATTGACCTGTGAGGCGAAAAATACTGGGAATCGTCATTTTTTCATATTTATCAGCATTTATAAGCAAAAATTGTAATAAAACCAATCCGACAATGGATTTTATCGAAGTTTGTTGAATAACATCATTAGTTGAATTTTGTTTAATTCAACGTTGATTAATGATTTTCTTTAATTAATTTTGGGGAGTTTATTGATCTGTGAGGCAAAAAATACTGGGAATCCTCCTTTTTTCATATTTATCAGCATTTATAAGCAAAAATTGTAATAAGACCAATCCGACAATGGATGTCATCGAAGTTTGTTGAATAACATCATTAGTTGAATTTTATTTAATTTAACTTTGATTAATGATTTTCTTTAATTAATTTTGGAGGGTTTATTGACCTGTGAGGCAAAAAATACTGGGAATCCTCCTTTTTTCCATATTTATGAGCGAAAATTGTATTAAAACCATTCCGAAAATGGATGCCATCGAAGTTTGTTGAATATCCATCTTTAGTTGAATTTTGTTTAATTTGACGTTGATTAATGATTTTCTTTAAATAAGTTATTACTCAATTTATTTTTATTGCTATGCGTTTGTCTTTCCCAAAAAAAGACTCACGACTTGTTTAAAAAGTCTTGCTTTATAAAGATCCTTTTCTTAGTGTCCCTCGAAGGCACATGAAATCGCCCGTAATCTTGTAAAACTTCAAACACCGTTCCATTTCCTAAGGTAACTAATAACTGAATATTTTGGGGCAACCTTATTTGGTTTTTAAAGCATTTTAATCCTTTTTCTATTTAAATAATCATTTGTATCAACATATTTTTTAAAAGTCGTTTCGCTTTAAAAAAAAGTCGCTATGCTTCGTTGGTTTTGAAACAAAAAAAATGGCTGTCATTTTTTAGCCAGATATTTATATATTGTTAGAAAAAGAAGGGTTAAATCGCTTTTATCCACTAAAAACAGACGGATTTTGAAATCGATGATAAGTTTTCATCAACTACTAATTTGCACGGAGCAAATGGATGAAAAGTTAATGATGGAGATTCAAAGATGCTTTTTACTACCAATAGTTCTAAATAGTTTAACGACTCTTTGCAGCGCGCACACACATATATGTAACCATTTAACTTTTTAATCTTCTTTAAATTAATTATTTTTAACGACATTCTGTTTTAATTATTTCTACAATCTCATCTCTCTGCGCATTGTTAACTACCCTTTCTTTTGCTCTGGTCTTACATGCCGAGACGACGTCGCTCACTACTATGATCTAGGATTGGAATATTTTAAAATTCATCTAATATGTGAAAATAATCCGATTGATTTTAACCTGGTATTATGATCCTGAAATAAAGAAAGTTTACTTCTATCATCTGTGGAACTCTTTTAAAAATGCCTCTACAAATATTAAAAGTTTGGTGTTATTATATATGTATATATAGGGCCGATACTAGCGAAAAACCGCCGAGTTCACGAGCTTCGTTCACAATGTATTTGCATTGACGGCTCTAACTGTCGATAGTGTGGTATGGAAGTTTAGAGGGAGTCACTTTTCAAGGTAGTGTGTTCCTTACCTAAACGGCCTATTTTGGTTTCGAAATAGGATGCTAATATGAACAAATTTTCTTTTTACTAGGTGTTCTACAATATAGAATATGAACCCGCTGAAAATAAGGGTCATAATGAGGAAAAGGTTAAGATATTCTGATTGAAAATATAGACGAATTATTGAATGAGAAAAATTCATTTATTATTATCGTAATATAAATTATTTCGTGTCTAACTTCGATTTGTAAATTTGACGTAACATTTAAAAAGTAATTTATGATAATCTGTTTCTGTCAGAACGCCAAAACGCATTAATAACTTCTTCCTAAATCTTTAATATTTTTTCTAATATGAAGATTTTGTTTTCAATTTAGGAAATCGGTTTGGTTTATGATCATGATTTTGCTCCACTACTCAGGACTGAATAACGATATATCATAATATACTTTATAGTGACACAACTGAAGTTGGCAATACGTAGCTAGTTTCGAACTGGTCAGGAGAATGGCGTGTTTCTGCGCTCTTAGGTTTTTAACAACTTTTGCTTTGAATTTTGTGTTTGAGGAATGTACAGAGTAGAATTGAATTGGGTAGGAATATAGGAGTAATGTATAGAGTAGAATTGAATTGGGTAGGAATAAGGAGGAATGTATAGAATAGAATTGAATTGGGTAGGAATATAGGAGGAATGTATAGAGTGGAATTGAATTCGGTAGGAATATAGAAGGAATGTGTGTATGGAGGTTTCATGGAGTAACGAAAAGGTCTTTTTCCCAGGAGTATGATACACTCGTAGCCTTTGCTCTCTGCTGCGTTGAGTTGAAACTGATTATAGTAGTTACACTAAAGCCCCGTTTTTCAGTTGCACGTATTTATATGTCGTTTCATCACGGACCTGATTCATTCCTAACCATTGTAATGATCAAGTACTTGGTTAAATACGACGCAAAATTGCGGTTGTAAGTCATTTTCCCACTAATTTAAGTTTTCAAATTTCCTCGTTCCTACTAAGGAGGGATCTTTTTCTAGAGAGTGGGGGGTAACACCCTTTTCCGACATGCCAATTTCAAATAAAGGCCAACTTGCATGTACATAAACTATATAAAATAAGAAATATATAGTTAGGGCTCAAAATATGCAATGAAGGTATGATTTTTCTCACGTTTAAGATAATTGTATAACTTTAAAATTTTATTATTACAATCGACGCTCGTTATAACGACCCTCTGCGTCCCACAGCAAAAGGTCTTTATAACGAATGGTCGCTATAGTGGATATAATTAAAAACTGTGCACATGCACGCTCAGCAGTTCCATACAAATGGGGGATTTTTAAAGATATTCCAACTAAATGCTCAACTTATTTTTTATCATTGGTATTAAAAATAAAATTTTATCAATTAAAAATATATTTCTAAAACAGATTTTAAAGTAAAAAATAAAGGGTGTTATAAACTTACAAAACATTTATTTTCGAAAGAAAAAATCAGATATGGTTCTTTGTCTTTTCTGCATATGTGCTTTCTGCAAAACATAATTTTCCATTTTAGTTAAAGATGATAAATAATGTTCTGCCTTTCAAAAAAATATTTTTAAGTCTCAATCGCACTTGAAACATTTTTTTTAAATTCTAGGCTGTTCTAATTTCCGCGCTGTGGTGCGTGATAATTCTCTCTCCCTCCGTCAAAGCTGAACTGCAACACTGAAGACTCTACATCTACGAAGCTTGGCAATGCAATAATCAAGGTCATTTACGTTTAGAAACATGTTCTTTTGGGAAAAATACCGGGAAGAGTGTTCGCTGAATTCGGTCTTTGTATTGGGATTAGACGATACTGTACGGTCGTTATACCGGAAGCAAAATAACATAGTGCATAGGGAAACACAGTTGAGGATTTTATCACTGGTCGTTATAATGGAGTGGTCGTTATAACGAGCGTCGATTGTATTTCCATTCTATGTAGTAAGATACCAGTTCTATCTTTAAAAGAATTTATTACTTTCAAAAAATATGTATTATTAGCATTAAATGTGTAATAAACGAAGTTGTTCATTAAAAATTCGATTATATGTTTTTTTTAATTTATACGACATTTCGCAACAGCCCCTTAGACGTCTAAACAATGCATTGCTGTAGTAATAAAAGACAACTTTTACCTTAATAACATTATAATTATAAATGAAGTAAGCTTTGCTGAAATAGTTTGTAATAGTTAATACAGACTAGTTTAAGAACAACCATCGATTTTTGTTGAAAATTGAATGACGCGAAAAAGAAACTAGAGAAAGAAGTGTTGTAAGTGGAAAATGCCTTATAATAAAATGGCTTTTATTTTTAAAATAAACCCTTTCGAAACAATTTTATATAGAAAAGTTTATAAAAAAATAGTCAACGTTAACAAAATAGTCACAACGAGCCAACTTTTGATCGCTAGAAGGAAATGAAAATTTCCCTAAAATATGTTCATTTAGTTCACCTACAGGTTTTATTTACAAATTGCTTCGTTTTTTAATTGATTTTTAGAGAAAAACGGTATTTTTTTCTTTTGGTTCTTATAAAGCTCATCGGAAGAAAATGGGAAAACTTTAATGTCTTCAGCGCTAAACTGCACAATGAGTCATATTTGCCATCTGAAAATTAATTTTGAGAAATCAAATAATAATTTAATAAAATAATTTACTTAGTTCCTTTTTTAAATAAAAATCGCGAAGTGATTGAATTAAATTCAATGAAACTAATGTAGCTTTATAATGAATTCAAAATTATTTTATCTGCACACTTCGTACACATTTATAAAGATTTACAGAACTGCGGTTGAAAAGAACGCGCAATGTCAATTTAATATATTTCGAAGAAAATACTAAAACGTACACTTTGGATAGGGGACACGCTTTGTTGGATGAAAGAAAACTTTTTTTTTTATTTTAACCCTTTCTGTCGGAAAAAAAAATTTAAGCGAATTTTTTCCTCTTTAGTCTACTCTCTATTACTGCAAAAGTTATATTATAAACGAAATTTCAAGATTGTAGATGAAACATTTTGTGCCGTGATATGCTAGGTATACGGTATACCGGATATTTCGTCTTAACGGTTGTCAAAAGCAAAATGTTGCAATAGCTTAAATAAAAAATTGAGCTTGCAACACAGAAAAATAACACAACTCAAAACATGTCCGGTATACTGCAGACATATTATATATTATAATATTTCTACAAGAAAAATCAAAAATCGCCCAAACTTCGCTGTAAAATGTTTGCCAAAGGACAATAAAACATTTTCAAGCATTTTAAACGTTAAAAAATGGTTCAAATAGAAATAAAAACTCAGAAAAGAAAATTCGTCACAGAACTTTATTTTTATTTGCGAAGAAAAACGCCCATGTTTTGGAAACTCAAATAAATGAAATGATGCCGTCCCCAAAACGTGAAATCCTTAAAAAGATTTTGATAACACGAAAGTCGAAAATCCACAGAAATAATATTATGTAATTTCACCAATTAACTAATCATTAATTAATTAATTAACTATTGGGTGAATGAATAGAGCCATTTTAAAGTTGATGTCCGGTGTCCTAGTTTCCGTTTATACAACGGGCACCAGGTTTGAAGATGTTATGTAATATTGATATCAAATTTTATATAAAGTAAATGCAGCTCTATTAGGAAGTAGATCATTTCTTCTCTCTTCGCCCCATACAAAGTGACGAATGTGGCGCCTGCTTTTCATCTCATCTTCAGAATAAAAGTATTCGTATGGGTTTCCGCTAAAGAGAAGTTTCGATGTGCTGGGGAATTTAAAGTGATGAATCACATAGAGACGCTCTGGTTACAAGTTTACTCATGAGGATATCTTTTACTGCGTGCATATTTAGTGAGGTTTTAAATTTCAGTAAAGTTATCATCTTCGTGATTAACTATTGTTCCATCTCTTTCATCAACTCTTTCGCATTCATCCAGCTGATGTATCTTGTAACTAGGGTTAGAATACGTCCAGAAAGTCCGGAATAGTGTCCGGATCTACAAAATATCCGGATTTACGGCGAGAGAGAAATTTGGTTGTAATTGATAAAATCGGACGCATTCTTAAAAGCCGACGTCATTCTGCCAATGAAAGGAAATTCCTGGTTTACATCCATTGTTGATGAGACAGTGGATGAGCCTCTTTATGCAGATACCAGTACAAACTGAAAATGAAAAGTTTTGGCAGTTTTGATGTATTTCTATTTTTCATTCCTATAATTTTGAATTAAAAACATTAATGAAAATTGTGTCTTCTTCGCATTCTGACGTCTTCATTTTTTCAGTCTATCAAACTCTGTGCTATTGTTATGAAAGGCAGATTTTAGAATTTTATAGGGGAAAGTGGAGTAAAACCTACTAGCTAAAGTCCGAAGGCCTATTGGAGCTAAAATATTCCACATAGAGCCTTGTCAAATGTTATTAAAATATCCATTGTTTATCGGAGTGCAATATATCTTTCCAGAAAAGTCACAGTTTCACTACTTTTTTCATCAATGATTAATTTTCTTATAAAAAAAATCTAACTACCCAAAACTGGGTAGTCCAACACATGATTTAGTACACGGTAACCTGGATTTAGTTTAGTCATATTAACGTCCCATTTTGA
>BGPR01003228.1:112568-144404 GCA_013235015.1 Araneus ventricosus
AGTTTAGTCATATTAACGTCCCATTTTGAAGCAACACGGTAACCTGGTCGATGCAACAACGAGTTGAGCTTCATTTTTGAGGCGGATAACTCAGTTTTTACCAGTAATAGGAGCGCTCTATGAAGAAAGAGAATTTAGAAGCATTTTGAGCAAGGGAATTACGAAATGATTTTAGTATCATACCGATAGTTACATTCATACAACATTGTCTTGTGCCAGTAAGAAGAATAGCTCTTCTGCTAACCAGAAAAAATGTTCAAATGATTTTAATTTTATTTCGCAGTCTTTCTATGGCAATATTTTATATATTTCTCAGAGATTGTCATAGTGCATTTTTGAAATGGATACATCGCGTTTTTCGGATTGTTCAACGGTTTCATAATTTCTGTCAGGATACGCGTGTTAAAACGAAGTAACAAAAACTTGACTTATCATATTTAACCGCCATTTCAAAGACAAATTTCTGAATGGAATTAACCCCTTCTAAGGCCGTGGGAAGTATACTTTCCACCAAATTCATGAATTTTTAAGGCTTGTTTAAGTTCTCGGCAAATTTGTCGATAAATCAAAAACCCAGATGTCCCTGTTTCTTATCTCAAACCATAACGAAGTGTCCTGACTTGATAATTAATTATTAATTAATTAAATTAATTTACAAAATATAATGTCATCCAATAAGCTAAATGAATTTATCTTCTTAAATTAATCTCAATCTCAAAGTTAATTTATTATACCATTACTAGAAAGAAATGGTCCTTTAACTCTTTAATCCCGAAGCGACTTTTTTCTTCCTTCCCATTTCATCCCGGGACTTTTCGGGAGGAGGCGACATGAATTGGACTCTCCCAATATGGGTGGTCATTTACCCCACCCCTTGCTATAACCTTTCCTTAAGGCGCACGGAAATGGGCTGTGGTGGACAAGAATAATTGGACCGCCATGCCTCGTTTATCTCTGAACCTCATCTCCCCTCAGAAGAAGCCAACCGCCTCAGGCCGGCTTTTGTCGATGCTTAGGCGAAATTTATAGGACCACCTTGCTCGATGTGAGAGGGTTAATAGGAGGAGGAATTCTCTATTGAGAGGAGTACAAACTAAATACGTTATTTCGTGAAAATAAAAAAACTGTTTCGTTCGAAACTGGGTCTATTCGTAGTTGTCCCGACTTCAGAACCCCTGAAGAATGCGGTTTGGAACCTCGCGGTGTGTGTGTGTGTATAGGGGGAGTCCATAGGCGGAGTCCGTCGAGGTCAAACCTCCTTTTATTGGTATGGAATGAAGTTTCGGCAGGGGGATTTCGTCTTCTTGGCAACTGAACTGACGTCATGCTTAACCCCCAATATCTGTGACTACTAGAGTCACTTCATAGGTTTTAAATGGGCACAAGGTGGATAAAGCACGAACACCACACCCAGAGCCCCCCACAACCGAAACCCCGCGCCACTTTATTGAGAAACAAAATTTACAAAACAATTTAGAATTTCCAGAAATGTACAGAATTGAAAATGAAAATATCAATTATAAATGAATGATAAAATAAACTTAAACACTTTCAGAACAAAAACCTATGCATGAAAGCAGTTCAAGCGTTCCTATCTGTTCAAGATGTTTCGCAACTTCAGTCTTATTTAAAAAGCAAGTGTTCAGTGAATAAAGGTTTTTTTTCCACTATTCAGTCTGAATCGTATTCAAATCACACAGAACAATTAGTTTGTTTCACTCGAACATATAGTTGTTTCCACTATGAATCACAGTTGAACAATTTGTTGTTGCCGTTATGAAGCACACTTGAACATTTAGTTGTTGCCACTAGAACCATTAATTGTTGCCACTATGAATCTGGTTTGAACAGGAGTTCATATTCATGAATATGATTGATTAATTATTTAATCTTTTTCTTGAAAGTTGGTTATTGGCTACATTCTTAAACCATTGATCTTCAAATTGTTTTTCATTAGGTTTCATATACCATGACAGAGTAAATATGCTTGACGTAGAATAGTGCAACGGTGTACCAATTTCGCCCCAACTACAAAAAGGTGAGGGTGCCAACTTGAAACGATGAAAATAAATTGGAAATGGAACGTCATCTGACCGTCGTTCCAAAAGATGTTTGTCTTGAAGTAGTTCCCAGGGGTATTCAAAACAGGTGTAAAGCATGCTTTACGTAGGACCATTATTGTCACTCCAGTAAGATCACACATGCGCAGAAAGAGAAAAAGACTGGACAACGGCATATAGTTGTCCTGTCGAGAAATGCGTGATCTTCATTCTGCGCATACGTGATCTTACTGGAGTGACAAAACTGTCCTCGTGAAAACCCTGTTCTAAATCGGGCTGAACTTATGGTCTTCCCATTGCTTGACAAAGCGTCTTGATTTCATGTCAGTAAGTGGCAATTGGGAGGGGGGTGATGTGATGAATGACTTTGAAGCTAAATGTTATCTTTAATCGTTTGGGGGGCGAGATACGCATTAAGGACAAAACATAGCTTGATTTATTTTTCATTTTTGTTTTAAGTGTGTCATCTGTTAAGAGGTAAGCTTTACTTTATTTACTCTTCGGAGAATAAAAAACAATGAAATGCTTTTTGATTTTAAAAGAATAACAAATGAATCCTCATTTGCATTTAAAAGAGATATTTAAATACTAAGGCGTGAATTCGAATATGCTTCGATGTATTAATTAACTGTCTCTTGAAGAAAAGATTGTTATTAAATCTTTGAATGTTTGAGTTTACAATAAGGATTCAATCCAAAATCAAGAACTAAGAAAGGATATAATTAAATATAATATTTAAGCTTCGTCAATTGAATTCATCGCCACTTCAGTATATGCAGAACTGCAGTTAAAAGCATTATTATCAGCAATGCTAATGCCATAATTTTTTACTATCTTGAATGCAAAATAATACTCCATCAATACATGAATTATTCATTAGGTTTTACAGCAATCATTAATATTTATGAGCCTATAGATGAGTAATTTTATCACGCGGAACCGGAAACTAAGCATGCCGGGCTTATAGAACATCCTACGAGAATGAATTCCGGCATCGCTTCCCGTTCTCTATGCAAATCGCAGAAGGAAAATGAAGAGAGGCTCGAAATAATGTTCCAGTGTTCATAAATAATCTTTGATCCGTATAAATTTTAAAACAGTTTTTGACTTCAAACTGGCGACTGCGACTTATTATGCCAAGCCACCGGAAAAATGGCCATTCGCGCTTCGCTCCCATTCAGGTAGGTTTGTATAAACTGAAATAATGCTCCTAATTGAAGTGAAACTTCCAGAATGAAGATTGAAAAAGTGGGCTCCTAATTCAAGGAGCATTATTGCGAAGTCATTCCTTCATTCATTAACACATTCACTGCCACTGACGCGTCAGAACCTATTATCCAATGAGCTGATCCCTTCTCTACTATAGTTAAGAGTTGGCTAGGGTTGCCATAATTTCCAAGAATTGATACGGGGCGTTTAACTGAAATAATGCTCCTAATTGAAGTGAAACTTCCAGAATGACGATCGAAAAAGTGGTCTCCTAATTCAAGCAGCATTATTGTGAAGTCATTCCTTTATTCATTAACACATTCACTGCCACTGACGCGTCAGAACCTATTATCTAATGAGCTGACCCCTTCTCTACTGTAGTTAAGAGTTGGCTAGGGTTGCCATAATTTCCAAGCATTGATACGGGGTGTTTAATAACTAAATAAGCAAAACATGCAAAAAGTGGGTAGGTAATGGTTTATTTTATTAAATAAAACGAACACAATAACAAATCAATAAAGTTTAAGAAATCTAATAAAATGAATCAATAAATTATAAAACATATCCAATGCCTTTTTCAGAGTTATGCATTTAACCCCATCCGGTATGATTTAATTATGAAAATATTGGCATGAAATAACCATTTAGTTTTTCTTTAAAAATGTTTCACTTTATAATTCATACACACTGTTAAATAAAAGTAATATTGATGATTTTTATATATTTGTATTTCATTGTTAACGATCAAAGACGACCAAAATTGTTTTAAAGTAAAACTTAAGAAAGATAATGCTAACAGTCTTCTAGCGTGCGGTACCTTTCAAAGCATGCTGGTAGGTGCAAACGAATCCTGCATTGTTTACTCTGCAAGGGAGTCTCGAATCTAATTTTACTCTTGGAGCACACCTGACATCTTTTAGCAGATTTTCTTTTTCTTCTGAGATGCAGCAACGTATTCTGGGAAATGTTCCAACCCCCATAACCTTCAACCTTGCTGGGATATCACTATACGAAGGACGCAAATTCCTCCTCACAGTCTATATTTCACGTCATTAAAAATATAAATTGATTGATGTTACCACTTAATGTTTACAAGAACGAAATCCGACTAACTAAAACACTTTTGACTGTGACTTGTACCTCGTCGTTTTAACGGTAAACAATAATATGTGATACTGATCTGTGATAATTACAGAAATAATAAACGTGGATACAATATTAGCGCCAAATTCAATACACTAGAAGTTTTTAACTAAATAAATCATTATCATATTCAAAAGTAACTTTAGTCACATGACGAGTGTAGATCGTCATTGTAGGGTATGGCACGAAAAACCGTTGATGAGCTAGACTCGTCTTTTTACAGCAAGGGATCAAAATAGTCGGCGTGTTTGTGTTTTTCGAAAATAACTAAACCACTAAAACGGCGTTACTCACCTACAGACCTTTTTCTTTTCGTTTTTACCCACGAGGAAGCGCATGGGGGGTGTACGAGACTCCACGCCCCGTAAAATGTGAAAAATACTAACTCTCCTTTAGAGGAAGTGAGTCAAATCTGTGCTATCCGCCTTTAACCCTTTGAACGGCAAAAATATTTCAGCTGAATGCTTTGAAAACGGCCTCTCTGAAGCTAAATGATGAACGCAATTGTTTCGGAGCCGGTTTTCGGGTAATAAACAGAGAGCAACTTTCTACGCCGAAGCCGGTTTAAGAGTAATAATCGAAGAACGACTTTCTGCGACGGAGCCGGTTTTAGAATAGTCATCAGAGAGCGACTTTCTACGTTTCAGCCGGTTGAAGGGTTAAGGTCGCATTCAACAAACGGAACGTGTTTCAAGAAAAACTCCTTTATTTTTGTATTGGACTTCCCCATAAGGGGTGTGGAACACTCCCTTGCGCGTCCTCGCGTCAGGTTTCTTTGTTCAATTGAGTGATCGTATTAGGGAGAGGAAAATAATGTTGTCTCTCTATTTAAGTTTTAGTGAGGAAACAAGTGGATTCAGGAACATTCTATATTTCTGAAATGGAGAATGTTTCGGGTAAAAGACTCTTAAACTAGATAATAGTGTAATTGAAAATGCCAAGAGATTGACGCAAAAGTTACGTTACTCTGGACGTAGTGTAACTGCAGTGAGTTGGCATTTGTCCTATTCGGTTATCCACAAAAATCATCGGAGGGGAAGCTTAAAATTGTAGAATCTATTCTGAAAAATAAAAGTATATTACACCCTAACTTTATTGGAACTAAAGATAAATCCCCGCAGAATTCTTATTCGTATTTCTAAAATAATGGTTTCCTGTTTACCTCAGAAAATTCGAAGTAGTATTGTTACAAAAATCTTTTTGTGGGTGTATGGTGTAAACAGTCCAACACGCAGGATAATGGATAATGAAGGTTTATTCACAAATATGCAGGAAAACACGTAGCGCAGGTACAGGAAACAATAGTTCTTGCACAGATTAGCAACATAAACAGACAACAATTCACAGATAATAAGAGTTCAGCACTTTGATATTTAGCAACAGAAACAGTCAACAAATAACTATTAACGACAATAACTGCATTTTCAATAGCGCTCAGCTCACCAGCTTCCTAGCTCGCACTACGGACGAAACTCTAAAGTCGTTTTAGTGGATCAATACTACTAATACTCAATACCGCTCGGAGTCTAACAGCTACCGGCTAATTACTAGCTCGCACAGCGAATAGAACTCCAAAGTCGTTCGCACTCCAAGGCGATCCCAGTCGATAAACATTCCCCCCCCCCCGTCATTGAAGCGCTCTCCTTATATAGTCTCCCCCGGCAGGCCGTGACGTCACAAGGAATCATCTAATGCATTCAAGCATATCTCATCTCCTAATAGAGATATCGAGAAGATTCCAGTACCTTTGATATCCCATATTTCGTCGCCAAATTTGTCGGTAAGTCACCAAGATGGTCGCCATGTTTGTCGCCAAGGTCAGGGATCCAGACGTGGCTGCTGCCGGTCATTCCATACTTACCCCTGTAAAACTCTCTTCCCAACCTTAAGACTCACATTGCTGGGAAGCGACTTTCCATGTTTGTAACATTATTTTTCTACCCACATCGTATAAAGATTATTAATTTGCTGATTCTTTACTACAAAAAATGCAGAAAACATGTTTGTAAGAAATACACTTTACTTATGTATGCTGTCAGTGCGCTGAATAACATATTTATTATTTAGATATTTTTTCGTCTGAAAATTTGTTCTTGAATAACCAGAACTGTTTGCATGAATTATTTGGAACAGATATAGGATAAAAATATTGCTAGTTCTGCTTAATTAGCGAAATGACGAATCGGGGTGTCGCACACCCCATGGCACGTCTTCGCGTTACTCTTCGTAGCGCGCATCCTGCCGGGTTAAAGAATCCCTCGAACGGCAAACTTCTCAAGAAATCAACCCCCTCTGGAATAAGAGAAATAGGTCTCTTTCGCACGAAAACCATCGCTCCTCCAAAAAGTCCCCCACATTTCATTAAAGGACGACGGGGCTCCAAAATTGAAGTCCTTTAATTGTTGTCGTTATTTTAATGACGATCCTTCGAACGAATGGCTCTCACAAAGGGATGCCGTGAGTCGAACAATGGAACAAGGAATCGGTCGTCTCGGGTGGAGAAGGGGAGGACGGCGGAGAATTTATGACGATCATTTGACTGAACGGGCGAAGGAAAAATTTCCTTTTCCTAGAAAGTTTTCTTTCGATTTCGTTCGATTCGAAGCAAGCCTCGCGTGTGTGTCCTGCGCAAAGAAAAGAAAGTGGCAGGAGGGGAGGAATAAAAGAAAGTATCTCGCACACACGCACAATGTGCGATTTTATTTGTATTGCAATGGGGGTTTTTTTTTGGAATTGTTGATCCAGATACTGGGCTCGAAGAAAAAGAAACAGAATGTTTATTTCGTGGGTGAGTGACGCTCGGCCCGGCATGTTTTCCCATCTGATGCCTCCTCTATCGCCGGAAGTGATACAAAATTCGCCTGCTTCTCGCTGATTTAGAAGAGGAGCGAATGAAGTGTATGTTCAGAGGTCTCCTACTTTACCGGAACATTTTAAAGACAAATTTCGAAATAGAGTAGAACCACGGTAAATCGAAATTCCGCATAATCCCAACAGCTTTTTTTTAATTTTCTGAAAAAGTTTTACTGAAAAATGAAGGAAAAATAACAATTATGAATCAGAAAGACAGCTAATGTTTATTGCGTATTGAAAAGAAGTACTGGAATTGGTTTTTAAGAATGAGTACAGCACCTTGAATAGTACAAACAATCTCAGATATCTTCCTTTAACCCTCAACTTGTTTCCCACTGTACAGTGCGAATCGCCGCGCTGTCCGTAAGCCTTCACAGATCACCCATAGTCAATACTCTTCTGCATATGATATATCAAGAGTATTTTACCGAATTTCCCGGATAATCCGATGTCCCCGGAATCCGGACAGAAGTAAGCCTCATTTAGTTCGGATTCCCGGGATTCTACTGTATGTTGACCAAAACCGAACACGGAGTTGGAGCTGCCTTCTGCGTCTTGACCAATGACATCTGGGCCTACCAGTGGTCTGCTAAACTCAACGGCAACAACACCGTATTTCAAGCTGAACTCACTGCGCTGCATGAAGCAGTACTATACGCTTCTCGTCTGCCAAACAACAATACCTCTAAAATATACGTAGACAATAGAGCAAGTATCATGGCATCTTCCAATTCAAAGAGCACAAAAGAAACAGCAAGGGAAATTTTCAAAATCCTCCTAACAAATCCAAGAATAGCAGTCTCGTGGGTTAAAGCGCATGCAGGCAATATAGGCAATGAGAGAGCAGACGAACTGGCAAAAGACGCAACGCAACATGGGCAACCCTATTCACTTATTAAACTTCCTAAACCTCACATAAAAGGCCTCCTCCGGAAGAGCATGCTTGAGGAGTGGCAAACCTCATGAAAGAATGGCAATACAGGCAGGAAAATCTATAACATCATGCCCTCAGTTAGTCTCCGTCCCACTAACTGAATTAGAGAGGATGTTATCTTCTTCTCTCAACATGGCCCTTTCCCTGCCTACCTCAAAAGTTTTCACCTGTCTGACAGCGATTTTTGCAGCTGTGGTGGAATTGGTAAGGCATTTCACTATGCCACGGAGTGTATTTACACAGTGTCTTGGCATATGAGGAAGTCAGCGCCAAACTTCGAACAAGAATGGCTGAAAAGAGTCGCCAATAACCTCGTCTCCTGGCATAAAATTCGTGGGATTATCAAATTCATGAGCGAAAACAGAGATCTTTTCCGGCCTACCTAGCCTTCAACTTCCCAGCGAGCTGAACTAAAAGACTCAATTACTGGACATTCCCCCTTTAGAAAAGAAAGGAATAACAACATCTAAAGAAAAGAAATTACGAACTAATAGTGTAACAGTGCCTGAAAATTCCCGTGTCTTGCCCATCAAACCGTTCAGTGACCGGTCTGGTCACGGGTACGGGGGTAAGGGACGGCGTTCTGTTCTGTATGTTGAGCAGAATTCTTTTTAAAGTTTCTGTTTACAACAACTAGGAGTACTCGACCCGTGGGTTCTGTATAGATAGGTTCACAAAAAGCGTTTTAGGATGAAATCCGGACCCACCGCGCGGGCGTGAAGGGTCCTGGGGGATCAAAAAAATTCTAATAGCTGCTTACCAAAGATTCTCTTTCCTAACATTAGTTGAGAGTTTGAGGAAGTGAAAAAATTAAGAATATTCAATTTTTATTGATGTTCTGTTGATGTTTGATAAATCAAAATTGCATTGATGAAAAATAGAATGAAACAAAAGTGCCAAAAGGTTTAATTTAAGTTTGAGTTTTAGAGGAGGAGATTCATCCACTTTCGCATCTCCTTTTCCGTTTTCTTTCCTTCAGTAGATACATTCGGATGAGATAATATTATGTAGGAAAGTCTTTATTTTTTTATTAGAATTCTGGAAAATAAAAAACTAAATTCGATTTGATTTTCTACGGATCTTTTACAACTGGCACGGATAGCCTCTCTCTTTCATCTGTCCAAATGGACCCCATCATCGAAAAAATTCGTATAGCTGGAGCCGATATGCTGTTCAGACATATGGAAAATCCTACGATTTTAAACAACGAATTTTCACGTGCAGTGGAACCTCGCTTAACGAGCACCTCGCATAAGGAGTTATTCGCATAACGAGCAAAATAAATTCTAAAAAATGACTCGCTTAACGAGCAAAATAAATTCTAAAAAATGACTCGCATAATGAGCAAAATAAATTCTAAAAAATGACTGGCATAACGAGCAAAATAAATTCTAAAAATGACTCGCTTAACGAGCAACGTTTCGCATAACGAGTGACGAGGAGAGGGAAAGTCCATGACTGTGTCGCTTGTGATCACACACTTTTACAGAAATATGCTCAGACAGATTATTTGTGATTTTTTCTGCCAACGGTTAATAACTTTTGCAAAAATGTCCCCGAAGAAAAAGTCGCAAGAAGGTATCCATAATAGGAAGGAAATAAAACGTACAAATGAAACGTAAAATCTTTGAGAAGCGAGAACGAAGAGTGAGCGTGGCTGATGTAGCAAGCACATGTAATCGGTCTGCATCAACGATTTGCACTTTCCTCGAGAACAAGGACCTGATTGAGGAGATAGAGGGTTCAAAGGGTGCGACGAGAATATCTACGCAATTTCTTGACGATGTTGAAAGTTTGCTTCTCATATGGATGCACGAAAATCAAATGCCAGGTGACGATGTTAAAGAGAACTCCATTTGTGAAAGGATGAAAGTAATTTTCGCCGACATCTTTTAGAGGACTCCGGGATCATAAACGACCCAAGATGTATTTCAGGAAAGTCATGGGTTATAAAAATCTTTTGAATATTTTTTTCTGCATAGAACGCATTATCGCATTTTACATTAATTTATATGCGAAAAATTGTTTCGCATCAAGAATGAGCTCCTGGAACGAATTTTGCTCATTTAGCGAGATTCCATTGTATTTAATTTCTCTCCTTCGCAGTCGGTGGTCGGACATTTTGAAGGTCAAGACACTAGCGTGGACGTGATCTAGAAATCAGGACTTTCGAGACAAAATCCGGACGTATGACAATATTATGTCTAGATATTCCGGATTCTAGGCTTGGATATCGCCAAAAGGACAATATATTAGCAAATTTATTTTACTTTTTGAAGCCCAAGTTGACATGAAAAGCAGAAAGTAAATACTAGGACGCAAGCGTCCTTGCTGCGCCGCTGTTGAATCTCTCGCCAACATCTGTGCTGTCTGTCCAACTCTGCTCGCCAAGTTGTCTAGTTGACGGCGGTTGCTATAGAAACAGATTATCCGAGGACGAATCCATTTCGAGTAGGTAGACGTTCATTCAAGTTTGTAACATTGTCGCACCTAGCTCCAAATGGGAAGGAAAGCGCAAATGAGGCAAAACCGAGAAGACGAATGATCAACTACCACCGCAAACTGGGGCCAAGAATAAAATAAAACCCCAACCTTCCGTCGGATTCCTCCTATTCGAAATGGGTCTTCCCTAACATAGCCGGTTGCTATAGCGGCCGTCATCAACGAGACAACTTGGCGAACACAGTTCTCGTGGTGGACAACCAGTAGCTTTCGCATTAGAAGAAGTTGTCAGAAAAAGGACGGAATTTAACGTGGAGTTACTAATCAAATTGCGGATGTGGTCCTCACTCATAATTACCTTTTCGTTAGGGGGAAGAGGTACAGATTTTGTACCATTAAACCACCATGTTCTTATTCCTTCGGATTTTGGCTTATCTCTCATCACCCTATAGATTTATTCCTCTTACTTCAAGTAGAGTGCCTAGATTTATGTCAGATAGAGGAAGTCACGAACAGAAGATGTAGAAAGGGAAACATAATTATTCTCTTCGAAAAGAGGAGAAGCTCTTTCAGTTTCTTCCTCCAAACCTCCGTTTTAAAAGGATTATTTGGGATTGAATCCACCCGCTAAGTTTTTATACGGTAAATTTCAAGGAATGTTTCTAATTAATATGTATTTTTAAACCTTTTACATGCGCTTTTAATTAATTTTTTGGAGAGCAAAGAGTTAAATATTTTTGTCCAGCGAACTGAATTTTTTCGAGAGATTTTCTGCGCTAACGCTTTTGAGTTTGAGGTCCATACTGTAAGAACTACTGGTCTAAATTTTTAAACTTAAAGGATTAATTAATAACATACTTTCGTTAACTGCTTTGATTCCGAGCGCATTTATGAGACTATCGATAGCATCCTAACATCCTGCAGTCATTTCATCGCCTTTGTCGAACAAGGAGAAACAATTGTCGCTATTAAGACTCATTTCATTTTGTTCTGTGAGGCAGTTACAATGATTATATTCTTTATCATAAGCTTGAAACTATAACAGTGCGTTTTGTTCCCCATCCTCCGTGAGGTGGATTCAATGGAGCTTCGTGGAAATTGGAGGTGTCACGAACAACTTTACCCTAGTACGGGGGTTTCCAGACATTTCTCTCGTGTACCACTTGATTATTTTTTTTTTGTTTTCGCGTACCCCCTACTATCATATCCAGCCCCCATCACCATCCGTCTGTGCAACGAAATTTTTACGAAAAATGTTAAGGTTAGCTTGAAAGTTAAATGACTCGAATTAATAACATTCCCAGAACTTATTTTTGATTTTACATTTTATTTCATTGTTACAATAGTATTAGTTCAACTCCAAAGCAAATGAAACCAATATTGTAATTATTTCTCTTAAACTTATAAGGATATCTTAAAATTACATTTTGTAATAACCAACCGAATAAATCAATCAATTCGAAACAAAATTCTCTATTTTTTAAACCCCTTATGTTTTCCTGTTTCCGCCATTAACAACTTTGATTTCGTGTACCCAAACAGGTCTTTCGTGTACCCCAAGGGCACGTTTATCACAGGTTGGGAACTCCTGCCCTAGTAGAATGCGACCATAAATCCCGTTTTGAACGGGGCCTACGCCTTTTAACCCTTTATAAGCGCCGTGGTAAATATGCTTCCCACCAAACTCATCAATCCTTAAATGCATTTTTTAAGGTTGGCGTAAGTTCTCGCCAAATGTTTCGATGAAGCAAAAACCTGGTTGTCCCAATTTCTTATGTCAAACCATAACGAAATGTCTTGACTTGGTAATTAATTATTAATTAATAAAATTAATTAACATAAAATAATGACACGCAATAAGCTAAATGAATTTATTTACTTAACCCTTCAACCGGCTGAAACGTAGAAAGTCTCTCTCTGATGACTATTCTAGAACCGGCTCCGTCGCAGAAAGTCGCTCTTCGATTATTACTCTTAAACCGGCTCCGGCGTAGAAAGTTGCTCTCTGTTTATTACCCGAAAACCGGCTCTGAAACATCTGCGTTCACCATTTAGCTACAGAGAGGCCGTTTTCAAAGCATTCAGCTGAAATATTTTTGCCGTTCAAAGGGTTAAATTAATCTCAATACCACTACAAGAAAAAAAATGGCTTTATAAAGAGTTAAGGCAGCTTATCCCTTTGTCCCCAGGAACAGCTTCGGGACGCCGAAATGTCCCTTTTTCAGAAAGAGAATGAACCACGGAAACAGTTTCAATGAAAGGCGGGAAAAATCAAGAACTCCGACTCCAGTGCCCAGGGTCGTGGCGACGACAGGACATGCAAATTCCTTTCAAACAGCTGCTCTCTCGAACAAGTGACAGAATGGCAGCAACTTTGGGAATGTTTCAGCCGTTGGGTGGGATTGTTCACTTTCCCACCAATAGTTGGAATGATGCGAACTTTTGTATAATTATTAAATATTTTTTATTCTTTCCGGCACTAACACACTCGTCGAAAGGATCTTTTTCTATGAATAAGTTGTAGACGAGTGACGAAACTCAGTTGAAGGCAGCAATTCTTAAGAAAGTGTATTTTAAGAAATCCTGTCGAGAATTGGATTCTTATTTGAAATCAATACAATCAATAATATTTATTTCAATTGTTCATCTCTGTTTTTTCATTAATAAATAAATATTGTAAAAATCAGCAGTTGTCCCCTTTTGAGGAAACGGACCCTAGTAGACCTAGTAGCACAATATAATCTACAACACCGTTCTGACTTCTTTTTCGATATTGGACAATGTCTGTAGCCCATGGGTGGCGCCAGTGGGAGAACTGGGGGGGGCTATGGCCCCTCTGTCGGGGATACTGTGTCCCCCTCGTCGGGAAAAATGTTTGTACTCCGTTCACGCAACAGGGTATTCAACTAGCAAATAAATTAAGATCTGGCTAAAATTTGAGACCAATTTCATTACACCCTTTCCCCTTACAGCGGGTCGTGGCCCTCGTCGGTCAAACTCTAACGCCACTCCTGCTGTATCTTAAGGAAGAAACAAGGGAAGTAGCGATGGCGGTAGTCCTAAAGTATTATTGAGTTTATTTCATGTTTTCAGAGTGCTAATTTCATATAAGATCCATTGTGTATCTGGGTATGGTGCATTTTAAAATTTACCGTCGTAGGGAAACGTACGCACATTGGTGTGGCGGGTAAGTTTTGAGAATGGGATGTTGCTGCCATCATCTGATTACGGTTCAGAAGAGCGCCTCCCAAATAACCCTCGTTTAGCTTCAAAACGGGGTGTTTATAAAACAATCCATCTGAATAATTTGGCATATTCTGTCCTTTTGCAATAGTATGAAAATAATAATCGGAGTGACAAAATTTCGTAGCTCATCTCCTTTTAATGTCACAGACTGTGAGACATTAATGGCGATTGGAGAGGAGCGAATCAATTCCACCTGCTTCTGTCCTTCTTGCGGAAGAACTGATTGGATTTTCGTCTCTCTTGTGTCCAATAATCACGGGAACCCTCAGATCAATCAGAAGGGAGAAAGATTGCCCGGCACCCCCTCTGCTGACCCGATAAAATCTGGAAAGATAAGCGGTGATGACCTCATAAGAAATAGAGATGAAAGGGATTTTTGTTTGCATTGAGTTCCACTTGACGTCGACGGAACACGATTACGCATGTCATGTAACTTACGATGCTATGTGACATCATTTTTTAATAAAATTATTTGAAACTTAGTTTAACCCCTTAAGTGGTATGCCCGGACATCGAAATTACTAAGAAGGAATAAAGTAAAGTAATTAATAAAGAATCGTGCATTTTTCAGTCAGTTTTGAGTGCAAGCAATGAAAACTGACATAATAATCGCGATGAATTTAGCCATCAAAATGCACTCAGATTTCTAGAGACTTGCACGCGCACCATTTCCCTAGAAATCATTCCAATTTTATTCATCAACCCACTTAGCTGCACATCGAAAAGCAATGACTAGTCATAAAGCTATCATTTAGTTTTGTGTCGATTCAATAATCAGAGATTAAATAAGTTAACGGTAGAATATGGATTTACATACAATATTTGGCCATCATCTGTTTAAGAATTCAATATAGTTTCATAAAATTTTCAACACGATTTTGTAATTCCGTAAACGTCTCCGGTGATTTAAACGGAACCAAAACAACACATTCTCAAAACTCGTCTAATTAGGTCATAAGAAAAACAAAGCAGTTAAATGGCTAAATTGGGTTTATAATTTGATGACTAGTGAATTTTCTTAGACCAAGTAAGGCAAAGTAACCTTTATATCTTCCCGAATATTTGTACGAAAATGCATGCAAATATTATGCTCATCAAACATGACCATTGATGAAAGTTTTATCTCGGTATCAGCTTTCTTTGAAAAGGGATGCGTCGAAATCTAGTTTCGTCTTCACCACTTTCTGCTCACGCCCTAACTGCCCTCGTAAGTGAATCTTCACTGTCGTATGTGAGTTCCGACGACAGTATGTCCCACGATTCTCAGCAATCGATTGCGAACCATAATATCCATAACCTTCTGACCTGGGGTCCTGTATATCAACTTTGAACTGCTCCTATTAATTCATTAATTGATGAAACTACATGCTGTTCTTTTATTTGATTCTTCAATTTCTTATAATTATAATACTAGCAAACATTTTTCGTTCCGGAGATGAAATTATTTCATTTATTGAGTTTTTCCAAAACAACTCCAGAAAATCTTCGCAAAATGGAGTTCGATGGAGAATTTTCCCTTTCAAGCAATCTCTCGCGTTTAATCCTTTTCTTACGATTTAAAATGCTTGCGCAATATTTTATTATCCTTTTGCAACCATTTTACATTGAAATTTGTGTGACTGAATGGCCGTGCCCTCATATGAACCCTTTCTTGGATATATTCTCACGTTGGGATACTTGGTAAAGCTCAAGCTGATAAGGCTGCTAAGTCGGGTAAAATTTCTATAAATGGTACTGTTCCTGTAGGCGATTTTAAAAAAAACACATCAAATTCTTGCTTTACCCCAAATGGTAGGAGCAGTGGAACGCAGAGACCGAAACAAGCTTTATGCTGTCAAATCAACTTTACAGTCTTGGCCGTCTTTAACGCCTTAAGTCTTGCATTTGTTTTGCTATCGAATAAGATGACCCCTCCTGTTTTGGAAAGGGACTGTTATTTCCATTCATCTAAGAAGACATAGAATACTTGAGATGCCTATGGATTCTACTTAATATTTGTGTCAAGTTATAAAGCTAATTAATGACTAAATTTTAGTTTATAAGCCTAATAATGCGATAATTCGATGCACGTGAATATCACGGGCGCGAAACCTAAGGGGTTAAAGAACAGAAAAACCGATACTATTTTAACTCGGCTGCGGGTAGGGCATACAAGATTTACTCACCGTCACTTATTATTCGGAGAACAAGCCTCAATGTGCTCACATTGCAACAGCATTATGTCTAGTCATTACATCTTATCAGAATGCTCAAATTTTTACTTGCAACGTTTACGATATTTTAATACTAATACAATTGCATTACCTACATTTGTTTGAGAAACTCCACATGTTCATCTTTTTGCATTTTTAGAAGAAATAAATTTTTATTCTCTTATTTAAATAAAATTCACTTTTAACTGAAAACTTTTTACATCAGTTTTTATACATATGTAATATTATTATTGTACGTAATATTTTTAATATGCCTAGTTTATCCTCCAGACGAGATGTTTCTTGCGTTCTTTTCTTTTACAAAGTTATTAATGGTTCAATTGATTGTAATGATACAATGCGCTCAATAGATTTCGCTGTGCCCGCCAGATTTTTAAGAAACCAGAGTTCCTTTCCAAATTTATATTCAAAATTTAATTATATTAACAGGTTCTCGTTATACAGGTTTAATAAAATTTTTAACACGTTCTCTGATGAACTTGAAATTTTTAATATGTCTCTAGGTACTTTTAAGTCGAAATGTTTGCATCTTTTAAATACACGATATGTTTTATTTTGCCTTTCTACAACATTTTAGATTTTTACGCTATTTGATTTTCCGTGTTCTTATGTATTCGACCAGTTTTTTGGCGCCGTGTTTGATTTATTTTTATCTTAAGTGTTGCATTTTTTTAATCTCAAGTGTGTATTTACGTTTTTAAACTTTTAAACTTCTGGTGTGTTTTTTATTAGACTCGGTGTTTGCGTGTTTTGACCCTTGCTCTTTGGAAATGAACTTTATATTTTTTAAAAAAATACGGCTTTTGGTGTCATAGTGTGTCTTAGAGTTTTGTCATTATGTGTTTTCGTTTTCAATTATATGTACGTTTGCATCAGTTTTATGATTTTATGTATTCTCTGTGGTCTACTTTTTGCTTCCTAAGGCATATATATTTTTTTATTTACTCATTGTGACTTTTGTTCTTTTTGTGTTTGTCAGCACTCTGTAAATGGAGTTTTTTCTGTAGTGTGCTTTTCTTTAAATAAATAAATATGTAATCTTATACTTTTATCTCGACATGATTTTCCTTTTTTTCTGGCGTAGCATGTTCTTCACGGATCTTGCGTCAAAAGAACCAATACAAGCACCCAAACGGCATAAAATCGGAATTGGATTATGACACAGGGTAGAATTTAGACTATCTTTCAATTATAGACACCCGATACGACGTTCTCCAAACAATGTATGGTTTTCTAAAATTGCCTCTGTGCGAAGATTTCTGGTACGTCGTGTCCCGAGCCGACTTTCGTGTCGCCGGTTCCGAATGATTCTTCCTCGGCTGATCGCTCCGCAACACCGGGAAGACTCGATATCGGAAGCATCGCCCGATTCATTATTTGTTTAATCCTATTTATTTTGGAAAAAAGGAAGAAGGAGACTTTTTGACTCCTGGGTCGATATTTATTTTGGACCTCGAGAAGGGCCCCGAGGGGACGGTCCTCGGGAGAGGAAGGGGTCGAGTCAATACCTTTCCAATTTCACGGCCGGCCGGTTCTTCGATACTTAAGAAAAATCCCTCGCGATAAAGTTTGGGAGAAAAGTTTAATTAAAAGCTGAAGTCGTCTGATACCTCGCGACGGTCTCGCTTCCTGGATTTCTGGAGCAAGCGATATGCCTCCGCGGGCTCTTCTAGGGAGGAGGTAATTAAAAAAAGTAGTCCTTTCCCATCTTCTGCAAGGTCGACAATCTCTACAGACGATTCCTCCGATAAAAATAAATCGGCACCGCGTTAACCCTCCAGCCGTTAGGCTTTCAGATTGCTAAGTTTAACGAAATTGTCACGATAAAAGAGAAGGTTATTCTTCAAGTTGTGAGGTTTTGGACAAAAGGATTTCAACCCCCCTTTTGTGGTCATTTTCGCGCCGTAGGGGGTCTATTAGACCTGTTATCGTTCAGCAGTGACAGATGACTTCTAACCACGATTCTTTGTGACAGAATCCTTTGTTAGAAGACCCTTCTTTGAGCATTCTCAGAAAAGTTGGTCAAACTGACCCTCCGCTGACCACAGACACTCCCTCTCATTATGTCGCTGCGTGACACCTGGGGGGAAGAGAAAAACTTGTAGAAGGAAAATCTCGGGTCTGACACTTATATGGAACTTTTCTTTCTCGAGACAGTCTCGGGTCTGCCGTTATGAGAGGAAAAAGTTCACTCGGATATCTCGGGTCTGACGCTAAGAGGATTAAGAAGTTCTCCGTTTATAGTTCTTCCTCATTCCTATCGTTGCTGAAGTAATTTGTGCCATTCACCGCTACCGGTGAAACTGAATCATGAAAAAATGTGCATGAAATGACCGATGTTCCCACTTAGAGTTCACAAGAATAAAATTCGACTGACCAACAAAATTTTCCTGTCACTAGTACCCAGTAGTTCCGACGGTAGGGTTGCCATAATTGCCAAGTATTGATAGGAGAAGTTTAAGAGCTAAATAAATAAAACATGAAAAAATGTGGGTTGGTAATGGTTTATATTACTCAGATAAAAAAATAAATTAAGTTTAAGAAATCTAATAAAATGAACACGTCCCAGATAGCAATTTTAGTTTGCATCAAACTTGCAGAAAGCTTGCACTGCAAATTTGTAGCAAGATTGACACGACAAGAGTGCAAGCTTGCAGAAGCGACGAAGTCACCACGCGACGAACTTGCAGCAAGCTTTCTACGTCAAACTCATTGCAAACATAGCAAAAACAGAGTACGAAAAAAACCTCGGATTAGAACTCGCGACCTACCGCTTCCAAAGCGGACGCTTTAACCACTCGGCCAGATAAACTCTGAGAGGAAAAGATAGATTTCGCTAATAGATCGACTTATTTTAAACTGTATTCTTGATTTCATTAATTTTTTAAATTTTTTGTTGAGAACATGATTTGAAATCAAAGAGAGAGCGATTTTCGCTAATAATTACGTTTTGCTAGTAGAATAAATTATGAAATTAGGTTTCAAAAGTAATTACTTTTAAAATGGGACAAAAGGTAAGTTATTATTTTTCAACAAACAGTGACTGTTTTTTAGGTTTAATTTTGTTTATAAACGTTAAAACTTCACCATTAAGAAAAAGGCGATATAGTTTTCTTTAAAGTAAAAACTTTTAGTAAAAAGATGGGAAATGTTTCAAATTTTTTTAAAAAAAGTTTTTTACAAATTATCATTGATTTATTGAATTAATAAAAAGAAGGACGGTCTAGGAGATGCTATTAAAAATCGGATGTTTTTTAAAACAGAGACAAAGATAATTATCTCTTTGTGCTATCATCTTTGCATCAAGATTGTTTTGCAAACTTACAGCAAGCTTTCATTGCAAGGAGGGGTGGCGCTAGTTGTCGCGACGTTGCAAGCGAGGGTGGCGATTCTGCATTGTTAGTTTTCCTCCAGTTCGCTCCAAGCTTGACGCGTCAAATTTGCCATGACGAGGTAATATCGAGTCAAATTCAAACTTGCTGCAAACGTACGTGCTATCTGGAACAGTATAATAAAAATAGTTGCAAGGCTAATAATCCCTTTTAACCCAGTTATATTTTAAAGTTGATTCTAATTTTTTAATTATATCATTTTCTTTATTATAAAATTGGGCCCAAGTCATTTTAAAATTATAATGACACAACAAAATTGCTTTAATTGTCTCCTCTGACAACCTGTTTCTTTCGTCCGGCCATTGAGTTGACATTAGGGAAAATATTCTCTCAACATTTGCATTGTCAGCTATAAAGTCTAATACGTATTCGCGAGCTTTCTGAGACATGACTTCTGATCAATATACCTTGTATCTGCAAAACAACAGCCATTTCTCTTCCACACTTAATTTCATAGTTGCTTCGCAATCTTGGTTAGCATTATTTTTCTCTAAATAACACTGTTCTGCATGAAAATCGGCCCCGACACCATTCCTGCACATTCTTATGTAAAATGACCCCCTGTATCCGAATATACCCCCATTTTCCTCCATCACCCACCGTTTTCTCGGGACGCCCCCCCCTCCTATTTTTATCACTGTCCGGTAATTTTATGGCCATTAATTTGATTTGGAGGGGGGGAACTAGTATTTTAACCATTAAATGTCTTCTGAGGGGCTACAGAGGTGAAAAGTTCTAAAATATGAACATTTGTAGCAAGGGGAGAGACTTGGGAGGGATTTGTCCCCTCAAATTAAAAAAAATCGATAAAAATGACAGATTTTTCTAGTTTGTTTTCGCAATTTTTTCACTTATGTTCTACATATTCCAGCTTCCAGCCCCAACTTTTCCTCACCCAAATACCCCAAATAATAAAAGTATATAGCAACAATTTTGGCTAAAAGCGGGTGAGGGGGGAGAGGTCCCGAAGCCCTCGCAAGAAAGTTTGGAAGATTCACTATACAACGTTGCCGCTCTTTATTTTTATCACTGTTCTGTAATTTTATGGCTATGATCCTTTCTCCCTCTCCAAATCAAATTCAAGGACATAAAATTACCAAACATTGTTATAAATATGGGGGGCGTCCCCAGAAAACGGTGGGTGATGGGGCAAAATGGGGGTCATATTTGGATTTAGGAGGTCATTTTACATAAGAATCAGAAGGAATGGTATCAGAGCTCTAAACTTTTTCTTTTGCAGAGCAGTGTAATTTTTTAGATACGCAAATTGATTAAATAGAATCTCAGTGTTGCCAATACGGGACAAAATTGGGACAAATAGTAATACGGGACTCAGTGGTGAAATACGGTTACAGTCCCGTATATACGGGAACCCTATGGCAACCCTATCTATTCCTTTTTTTTCGGTGATACGTGAAACAGAATGTTTGCAATGCGAAGACAACTGCAATCAACGAGGCGAGAGCGAGAAAGCGAATGCGTCCGAATGTCAGTTGCCACGAATGACGTCGCTTGCAATCCCAATCTCTCGGCGTTATCGTCTAAGATTAGGCAATAATGATTCCAACACTTTCGATGCGGATAAAATTCCTCATTTGAATAAATCATTCTGAATTATGAATTTCTGATGGAAATATTGTGCATACAATAGCGTTTCAAAGTGAATACATATTTCTGGGGATTTCCTGTTCATATATATATATAAAATCATATTATAGTTGGAAATCTAGTACTGGCAATATGTGATGTGAAGCTAAGTGGCGGTTTATATTGAAAGTGTTGAATTCTGGTAAGGATAAATAGAGACACTGATTATTTAATGTTTAATGAAAAGTATGGGTATTTTATTGAATGATATATTTATTGCTTTTAGTGCAATATATTGTTGTATTACATATTTTTATCCTGAATTTTAGTCCTTTCTTTATAGTTATGTTTTATTGTTAGGGTTAGTGTATGACTTTTCTTTCTAAATTCTTTCATTTTAGGGTAAATTACCCTGTTTGTTTTTTCAACAACTTTAGTAACAGGGATGTTTTGTACAGCAAAATTAATTTGACCTGGCTAAAGCATGTCCACAGCCAAGCTGCTATATTAATTGTTGAAAACTCCATATACTTGGATTGCCTTTTTCAATACTTTTAATAACAATAGAGGTTTTTTTACTTGTTGACATATAAATGTTTATACTTAATTTTTTGATCATAGTATCTATAGTATTTTCAATTCTTTAGATTTTGTTTTAAATTTGGTTGTATCGTTCAAATAATGACTTTTTAGTTTAGGATTTGCTTCTTGATATGTCTTGTTTACTTTGTTTCTGTATGATCATATATATATATATAACAGCTAATGCGATTAATCAGTTATTATTAATAATAACTGTGGTTAGTATGAATAATAACAGTGATCAGTTAATAATAACCCGCAATCATTCATACTACCGGATTTTTTACTTTAATCGCAACATGTGTCATATAAAAATGTATTCTAAGCTTTGTCGTTGCTTTTGAATCGAGATAAAATTTTAATAAAACAAATTTGAAAGCACCGAAAAAAAGCAATGTTTTTAAAAAAATCATTAATAAAATGTAGACTTTTACGAAAATTCGATGAATTCAAATTTGGGTTGCATTTCATGCATTCATAATGGGAAAAGTTAAACTTTTTTTCGCCCTCTGATTCACGAAACTTCAACCTTGGAAGCAGTTTTGATGTAAAGGCATAAATATTAATGGACGCCACGAGGAAGCCATTTCCTGGACTGGAAGATCGGCACCTATTGAAAGCCGCCGTCTCTGCGTCCCCCAGACAAAAGAAATTAGGAGCCGGCAGTGTTAAGAACATTCGCATGATAGGTAGGTTTGCATACGTCCCGTATATACGAGACTGTCACAGAATTTCATTACTCAGTCCCGTATTTATACCGTTTTCTCCCTAAATGGGAAGATATAGAACATATCGATACTGACAACACTGAGATTCTATTCAACCAGTTTGTATATCTAAAAGATTATGTAGAGAAAAATAATACCGACCAAATCTGCGAAGCAACTATGAAAGTGAGTATGGAAGAGAAATGGCTGAAGTCTTTTGCAGATGCAAGGTATATTGAACAGAAGTCATGTTTAACCCTTTGAACGGCAAAAATATTTCAGCTGAATGCTTTGAAAACGGCCTCTCTCAATTGTTTCGGAGCCGGTTTTCGGGTAATAAACAGAGAGCAACTTTCTACGCCGGTTTAAGAGTAATAATCGAAGAACGACTTTCTGCGACGGAGCCGGTTTTCGAATAGTCATCAGAGAGCGATTTTCTACGTTTCAGCCGGTTGAAGGGTTAATAAAGCTATGCGAATACGTATTTGTCATTACAGTCCACAATTCAAAAAAGGAGAGAGTATTTTTCCTAATGTCAACTGAATGGTCGAACGAAAGAAACAGGTTGTCAGTAGATACGATTCGAGCAGTTTTTATCTGTCATTATAATTTCAAAATGACTTGCGCCCAATTTTGTAATTATGTGAAAGAGGAAACGGATAAAATTAAGAAAGTAAAATCATCTCTAAAATATGAACTAATAGCCCGGTACTGGGCTAAAAAGTATTAGCCTCGCATCTTTCTTTATCATTCCACGTGTTCATTTTATTAGATTGCTTAAACTTTAAAGATTTTAAGAGTAAAATAAATCATTACCTACCACTTTTTCATGTTTTGTTTATTTAGCTCTTAAACGTCCCGTATCAATGCTTTGTAATTATGGCAACCCTAATGATAGGGCAGTACTTTTTTTACATTTTTTTCGCCAATTCGACAGGAAAACTTCCATCTTGACCCCCCTCTGACTTGTCGAACCGAATGATGACTCTGACGACTCCCTAGATAAATAAATCACAGAATATAAACTTATCGTGGATAAATTTATCACTTTTTTCGTGTGGGTTAAAAAATGATACTCGTTTTTTATATTTCAGTTTTTTTTAAATTTTATTTGAGCAGAAACTTACGGAAGTACAGTAGAATCTGAATTAAGCTGCCACCTTTCGTTTCAAGAAAAATTGGCCGTTTAGAGGGTTGGCCACTCTCAAAAGTTTCTTGTTTGAAAGTACAAAGTATGCATCGAAGCAAGACCTAATTCGTTAGTTCTGACGAAGAGAATATTTAGAATTATCTATAGAACCAGCGGGAGTGGTCTCCCCTAAACTTTCTCGTACACTTCCCAAAAAAGGTGCTGTTTCTCCTCCCCCCTCCACGTGGATAAAAAATATTCGAACCTACTGTAACCCAGGATCCAATGACTATCGGAAAATATTTAGGTAAGAATCAAATTCAAAGAGATGCGTACCGATTTCCACTCTTGCCGTCTCAAGGACAAAGTCACGTAATCCTTCCGCGTGCACAGATTGCTACCATTACGCATGCGCCTGAGAATCAAATTTAAAAAAATTGAATATGCAATTTGAACGCCTCTTTTTCTACGGATTTGTCCCAAAATTTTATACGGACCTACATTCATAACGATAAAACCGTGTACCAAATTTTATCCATCTAGCTATTCAAGTTTTTGAGTTATAGTGTTCGCATGACCGCGGACATACAGACAGACAACTTCCCGTGGAAGGATTTTGTCCAAACTTTGATAGAAACCTACAAATTATGTTTAAAGACCGCATACCAAATTCCATCCCCGTAGCTCTAATAGTTTTCGAGTTATCGTGTTCACAGACAGACAGACATAATTCCAAAATTGTGTTTTTCGGACTCAGGAAGGTCTGAAACGTGGAGATTCGCCAAAATCTCGAGTTCGCATTTTTTGACGATTACAATACTTTCTCTTTGTATACTTCGTATACGAGAAAGTAAAAAAGAACTATATTCGAAAATTTTTAATTTTTTAAAATATGCAATTATGCAATTTGTGCTTGCTTCTGTCTTTTAGCCCTTTTGTTTGTTTTTCCAATTTTATTTTTTTATTTGGAAAAGTAAATCCCTATTAGATTCGTTGGTAGTTGCTGACGAATGGACGGTAATATCATTTATTTTTCCTAAAGTCTATTGATCTGAAAGTTCTATTTACTGATGGTCACAACACATAGCGGAGGCTTCTGTATCGACATCCGAATCGGTGCCTGGAAGGCCCAAATGAACTCTTGAATGACCATCTCCGGCAGTGGGCGAAGGCCACTTTTCTGTTCACATTCGGAAAGGAATGATTAATTGCGGTCTAGTTTCGGGAGTTTTTTTTTAGTGAATCAGTTTTTTGTTCTTTCTTTCGTCCTTTTTCTTTTGACCCCTTAACTGTGGGTACTTTTAGAACACCCTGCCGCCCTGAACGCAAAAAGAGAAACATGTATGTCGTGCATTTAATGAGATAAAGTGGAGAATCAAAAATATATGCATTTTGTAATCAAGGTTAAAAATTAAAAATTTATATTATATTTATTTATGAAAATATTTTTTTATAATTTAGTGGTAATATAAACGATAAGAAAAAAGATTTATTTTATTTTATTTATTTATGCAAAATTTAATGGTACATAAGACACGGCCTCAGCAAGTGTTCTGTAAACCACACCCGTGTCTGGCTATAATTTAAGTATCTGGTTTATAAACCACATCCGCAGCTGAAGGGTTAACCCATTATTCGCAACATTAGTGAAATGATTTTTTTTCTTTTAATATAAAGTGATTTTTTAAAATTAATTTTTGAATTACATCAGACAAAGCTTCTATGCTTCTAGAAAAAAACTGTTTCGCTCTCATTGAAACTTTTTCTTCAATAAATTTTTTAAATTGACATTTTTTTCCGAACTATTTTTCTTTTAATTTTAAATAGATCTCATAGTTGGTAGTATATATTTGTATTAAATGTAATACGTCCTTACACAGCAATTGTTTAAAAAAATTTCATGTATCCAAAAAGTAATCGGTTTTGTCTGACGTTGCGTTTTCGCCACATTTTGTATCTTTCATAAAAATAAATATTTTTTCGCCTGCTACTTTTTTTCTTAATTAGACTCTAATACGTCTAAAAAACCATTTATGTCCATTTCCTTCAAACAAAAGGTAGTGCGGTCGTTAATGGCTTAACCCTTCAACCGGCTGAAACGTAGAAAGTCGCTCTCTGATGACTATTCCAAAACCGGCCCCGTCGCAGAAAGTCGTTCTTCGATTATTACTCTTAAACCGGCTCCGGCGTAGAAAGTTGCTCTCTGTTTATTACACGAAAACCGGCTCCGAAAGAATTGCGTTCACCATTTAGATACAGAGAGGCCGTTTTCAAAGCACTCAGCTGAAATATTTTTGCCGTTCAAAGGGTTAATAAAAGTTCCAAGGTCAGAGAGACGAATTAAATGGATGGCGATGAAACGAACAAAAGGTTGTGCGGTCGTTAATGGGTTAATAGAAGTTCCAAGTTCAGAGAGACGAATGAAATGGATGACGAATGGAGACGAATGAATTCATTGATGTTGAATGGGCGACCAACCGAGTCGTGCAGAGAGGTTTGAGTAGCCGTTTCGAGGGGTTATTTTGACATTATGTCTATGAGCTAAAAATTCCGTGCCAAACAAATAGGGTCGTTAGGAAGAGTGACCAATAAGTAAGAGTGGCCGCTTAGAGAAGCATTACAAGCAGATGAGATTTGCTTTTACCCTCTGAGCGGTTAAATATTTAGATCTACTTGCTTTAAAGTCCAAAATAATTTTTTTAAAGTGAATAATTGGATATTTATTCCGCTTTATCAAGTATCTGGAATCTTATCTTAAATTGTAGAAGATTCATTAATCATTTTCACTGCCATTCAATTCGCTTAGACTTTAAAGAATACAAATAAATAAATAATTAATGATCTATATTGGAATCATCCTCAAATTTCGGTAACGCTCAGTAATTTTGCTACGTGTCAAACAGATTCAGACGGTCTGTCTACAAATTAACATACACTACAGACTGGATACTGTTTTGAATCTGTGATGATTTAATATCAAATAGGAATTATCACAGGTTTTTTTAGTTGGTTGTAGCATTTTCTTTTTTCATTTTATGTTGACGCGGAACTCCTTTAATATCAAATAGATGATATACTGGAATTAATTTAGTTTTGCACTTCTCCGAGATCTTTACTTTTTTTTTCGTTAAAAAGTTTCCATCTTTTTCATATTTAATTTTCGAATTGAATATTTATATATTTTGTCAAACTAAAATTAGTGACAATTGATTCGTCATTTCTGTTCTTCGTGATTTTGTTTATTTCTTAAACACTCTGCCAATGCTCATGAGAGTTTCTACTACAACTGTTGTTAATAAATCTGTGACAATCAGATACGAGATATTGTTGGCAAGTCAAAAGCCCGTATTGGACGGGCAAAAATACTCTAGTAAATATAATGAAAAACCTGCTTTATTTAATTAAAATTACAACCGTAATATTTCTTCAAATGTTCACTTGAACTAAACTTCCCGTAGACGGATTTTGTCCACAATTTGATAGAGGCCTACAAATTATGTGTCAAGATCACTTCACCAAATTTCATCCCTGTATCTCTAATAGTTTTCGAGTTATCATGTTCACAGACACTCAGGGAGGTCTAAAAAAATTCGTCAAAATCTCGAGTTCGAATTTCTTGACGATTACAATACTTTCTCTCTGTATACTTCGTATACGAGAAAGTAAAAATAGAAAAGGTGAAATGAATGCAGTTCGCGACAAAATTATTAGGAAATCTATAAGTTTTTTTCTGATGTCATTTCTGGTAGAAGGCACTAATTGCTGAGCAGCTGTAATAAGAAACAAAAATGGCAACGGCTCTCAGGAGGAGGCGCAGCGTGTATTGTGGAATCAAAATCACCGAAACACCGTGCAATGGAAATTTTTCCTGATGCACCACAGAAGTCTATTAAGCGTGTCTTCAAGTTATGCATGGATGCAATAATTTAAAGACGCAGAAAATGTTCAAAAAACGATCGACAGAGAGCTTGACAAATTTTATTAAAATTTTTATTGTCTATCGGAGTACAATATATCGGTCCAGAAAATTCAGTTTCACTATTTTTTTCAATTATTTTTTTATAAAAAATAGTCAAACTACTCGATTTTATACCACTAGTGCAGTAAAACCGGGCACACGTGTTAACGTTATGGGAAATTGGGAAAACTCATTTTTATTTCATATGACAATTTAAGAATATTAGTTACAAAATTCAAATGTAAAACAGTTGTCTTCTTCCTCCACTCCACTACAGCTTCCGTGGGCACAGCCAAGACAGTTTTACATTGCATTAACCCTTCTTCTTTATTTAAATTAGAAAATACATCATTAAAATATGAACAATCAACATCTGATGTGTGTTCTTCGTCTTCATCGGTCCCGGTCTTACGCCACTTGGAGTACCCGGTTCTACCCCGAGTGCAGAGGTTATAAGAAAATGATATAGAACCGCGTAATTATTGGAGTATATCCTATTTGTTTGATAGGGTATGAATCCTTAGAAAACGTGTAATAAGTTGGACTAAATATAGTTTTTATAAATGCAATGATTTTTAAGTAAGGATAGAGTTTAACCCTTTGAACGGCAAAAATATTTCAGCTGAATGCTTTGAAAGCGGCCTCTCTGTAGCTAAATGGTGAACGCAATTGTTTCGGGTAATAAACAGAGAGCAACTTTCTACGCCGGTTTAAGAGTAATAATCGAAGAACGACTTTCTGCGACGGAGCCGGTTTTAGAATAGTCATCTGAGAGCGACTTTCTACGTTTTAGCCGGTTGAAGAGTTAAAACCAAACGAACATGAGAGAGTTGACGTCTTAAAACAAATGAACCTTCACACATGCAGTACATTCAACAGCTACAACACGCCACTATGACTGTTTCATTTTTCTTCACATTTTCCTGTCATTCGGTATCTTTCTGCTAGAAAGGGAAAATAATAGCGCCAGAATCAAAGGTACCCTGTTTTTCCCCACTCTCCCCTACAGCTACACTGAATGTACTATAAAAACCTGTTAGATTCCTTCATTCTTTTGTGGCAAACCCCAGTTGATTTCACCTTTTCCTATTTTTGTTATAAATTTTAGAATAATAAAGTTCTTTCCCGGACACCCTATTTTTGGTATTATTTTTCAATGCTCAACATGAACTGTGACTTGATATATTTTCTGAAAAATGTCATCAACTTTTGTTCCGGCAGCTTCTTTCTACCGAAGAAAAATAATCGCAGGCGAAGAAAAATCACGTTTCATCACTGAGGAGGTTGGACAGTCAATATCCACGGATCAAAAATCCTACGCCAATTCTCGGAGACAAAACATCCGAACTTTCAGCAGAGGCTCTTCTTCTTCTAGTTCGAATAAAATTCCTTTTTGTCCTTCCAGGGGGAGAGGAATATTCCCTTTGATTCGAAAGAAAAGAGTCAAAAATGATGAAAAGATATTTGACATATGAAAGACTTCTTTGTTCCCCCGGGGATGAAGGAGGGGATTCGGCCATTGTTTTAAAACGAAAACACAGAGGGACTTCCTTTTCTCTCGGCGGACAATTAAAGTTTTCTCCCAGAAGTTTATATTAGATTTCATTGGAAAGCAAATGGTGCGTCAACGGAAAATCAACGGAGTTTCCTTCCTTTACCCATTGTTCGTCTGACAGTTCCAAATCCAATAAATAGCCTGGACGGACGGACACCGACCCGAATCGATAAGGGGGTGCTCCCCGGGTGAGAATCGATTCTTTTCCACCACTGACAGGGAAGGAATTTTAAAAAGGGTCCTTCTCTGCTAATTGTTTGATTTTGCACGTTGTCTCACCCCATCTACTCCGAGGAATGTGGGTCTCCTATTGGCAGGATCGATTCGGGCATTCATTACGCAACGCTCGATTCGCTTAGGAGGAATCATTTTATTGTACCGAAAACAAAAGAGCTGTTTGAATAGCGATAGTGGGACACCAAAAACTTCTTGAAATATCGAATTTCCGGTTTTTTCCCTTTATTTTGTATAATTTACGAATCAATTTCGCAGCTACTTGGCCTTCGAATGAAGCTTGACATCGCAAGAAACTCATGAGCTATTGATTTCTAAAGTAAACCATACTGGGCATTGTTCAACTCGATGGAAGTATGAAAATAATGAAATGAAACAGGACTGGAAAAAATTAATTATTTCTAATTTTGCAGCTGGAACAACCAGTTTTTATTTTGCACATTATAGGCCTCATTACTGCTATTCAAGATTCATTCATAGAAACCAGAAACATTACAGCAATTGATTTACTAGTTTAAAGTTTTTTCTGACGTGTAGCAGTGTGTTTAAGTGTTCAACTCCAATTTGGAAGCAAAATTAACAAGGGCTATCTTTTGAAACATTTAGGATTTCATTACAAACACTGAACACAAACATTATCATACTCAGAACTACACATTTACATTATTTCTAACAATTATAAAGGAGATTTAGGGTTTTGGCATTTTACAGTTGTTCACTTCGTCAATTCACAGTTCTAAACTGAGTCATTTAGCGTTGGCGCCTTACCACCATAAATTACGCTGTTCTTACTGCTTAAGCGCGTTTGTTACAGACGGAGAATACAATCTCTGTAAATCCCTCTTTAATACCATAAGACTTACACGGCAGAAAAACAATATTACGGACTCGTAAAAATATTTACAATTTCTTACTTATCCTCGGAAATTATGTGTACGAATGTGTATACAATCCAACCTACAATAGTTTTGTAAGTCGAAAATTATTATAGACTTTTTAGGGCCTGATTTACTAGTTTAAGGTCTTGCTCATTTCACGCATTTCTTTTTTCTGACGAAGATTACGAATCTCTGTAAATCTCTCTTTCCCACCATAAGACTAACACGGCAGAAAAACAATATTACGGACTCGTAAAAATATTTACAATTTCTTACTTATCCTCGGAAATTATGTGTACGAATGTGTATACAATCCAACCTACAATAGTTTTGTAAGTCGAAAATTATTATAGACTTCTTAGGGCCTGATTTACTAGTTTAAGGTCTTGCTCATTTCACGCATTTCTTTTTTCTGAAGGCGATTACGAATCTCTGTAAATCCCTCTTTCCTACCATAAGACTAACACGGCTGGAAAATAACATTACAGATTCCTAAAAAATATTTACATTTTCTTACGTATCTGCGGAAATTATGTGTACGTGTGTGTATAGAATCCAACTTACAATAGTTTTGTAAGTAGAAGATTATTATAGCCTTTTTAGGGCTTGGTTTACTAGTTTAAGGTCTTTCTCATTTCACGTATTTCTTTTTTCTGAAGGCGATTACGAATCTCTGTAAATCCCTCTTTCCTACCATAAGACTAACACGGCTGGAAAACAACATTACAGATTCCTAAAAAATATTTACATTTTCTTACGTATCTACGGAAATTATGTGTACGTGTGTGTATAGAATCCAACTTACAATGGTTTTGTAAGTAGAAGATTATTATAGCCTTTTTTCCGACACAGAAAATGAAATTGTAAGGACATGGCCTTCGTCTTGTGTTTCAGAACTTACCCACAAAAAAATTGCGGTTTTGTTGAATGCTGGATTCGCCATGGTATCCTTAACTTGCTATTATAAGAAGCGCCTAGAGTGTTTTTTTTTTGGTCATCTGGCTGCATTTAGAATCCATCAGTTTCCATTAAATTGAATCAATCAAATAAAACCAAAAGAGAATCTTTTTTGATTACAGAAAATCAAATCTAATTTATTTGAAAACCACACCCTATTGTTTGCAACCTGTCTGAAGAAAAATCTCTTAGTCTATTGAAATGTAAATGGGCTCTCTTTTGCGTTGGTTATTTCATTTAAAAAGCAGTATATTAAATACAAGAAAGGGGATAATTAATCCCAAATCAACAAATTTCACATTTTAAGAATGAAAGTTGCTCAAACGAGATGATTTCACTCGCAGATACAACATAATCTCGAATAGAGATCCAAGACACTGAGAATAAACTTCTATTATACTATGAGGCAAGCCATACCAATTGAAGCTTGTAAGGTTTTCCTGGATAAATTAATTTACATTTTGAATTTTTTAATTTCCGCCATTACAGTCATTCTAGCCAAAGAATGATAGCAACATCCCCAAATGTCGTGTGTTTGGAATTTTCTGAAAATTTTTCCTTCTAAAAGGTTCATTCTATGCCAATTTAATGCAAAAGAATTTAAAGATTCGTTATTCGCCGTCAAAAATCATGACATGTTGTTCATTTTGATGAAATCATTTTATATTTATGACATCTGCGCAAGACTTCTTTAAATTAATTTTTATGGTTTTCAACGCAAAAAAGTAGAATGAAATGAAAAGAGAGAGACGGAAGA
>BGPR01003229.1:0-24731 GCA_013235015.1 Araneus ventricosus
CTGTTTCGGTTACGTATTGCTACGCTTGCATTGGGTATACTAGGAGATTTATACAGAGAAAATGTTCTTTCCGTAGTTGATTGTGTTTTCTAATGAAATCCAACAGCATTAGATCAATACTTTTAGTTCAGATAAAGATTCAGCTTTAATGAAAATAAAATATGGACATGGTTCTGTTTTCATAATCAAAGAAGAAAGAAATATTGCTCAGTTAATGCTTTCTTTTTTTAACCTAGGAACATAGAAATATAGATACCATTTGAAGTTCTATCAACTTAGGAGACATTTTGATTTTTCTATCATTTGCTGTTTTGAACCATATAAAACTTTCATTTTTTTTTTATATATATAAGCACATTAAGCTTGTGCAATTTTACATTATGGAAATATCTAAGTCATTAGCATTTGGAAGGAAATAGAATTTTCAAATTTTTGAGAATGTATATAAAATTATAATAACAAAATAGAGAAAATGTAAGAGGCATTGTACTAATAAAATATCAAATTTAATTTTATAAATGAATTTGGACCAATTTATAAATGTATTAAAATAACTAAAATTGTTTTCAATTGTTTGAAAGGTGGATTCTTAAATTAGATAAATAGTATTGTTTGAAATCGATTTCCACATTTATTTGTACCAGAACTCAAGATTTTTTTCACTTTTTTAGCAATACAATATATAATCTCGGCTTAAAAAACAGCTGGATAATAACATGAAATTATATCTTTAGCTTATTTTCATCGAAACACTCAGTTGTCCCTTTTTTCTCAATAGATATTTATTGTTGTTCTGCTTAATATAAATGTAATAATTGAAAATTCACAAAGGGAAGAGCAGAATTTGAAAATTTTCAGTCCTGAATATATTTAAAATAGAATACTTAATTTTAAAAGAAGACGTATAACGTAAGAAGAAATTAATTTTACTCTTTCTTTTTCCTGTATATTCTATTCATATATATTCATTGTTACTAGAATCTAAATAAAATATATATGTATATTGTTGAAAAACATATCTAAAAGTACTAAACCAATTTTCTTATTAAAATTTTATAAATGGAAGTTGAAGAGGATTGCTGATACATTAAAGATTTTAAAGATAAAATCTTTTGTCTTTATAAAATTTTTCGATATGAATAATAAAAAAATTGTTATTTCTTAAGAAGATAATAAAATGTAATTTTATATATCTTAAGTAACATATTACGATAAAATATGTTTTTATATATTCAGAAAAAATTATGTTCAGTAAATACATTAATTTTAAATATTCATTCAATTTTCAAAATTCAATGTTATTTATTTTATCCATTTTTTCTCATTCACGCCTTTTTTGTTTTCTTATTCATTGAAAAAATAACTACCACATTCCAGTATGTAAAATATTATAATAATGCATGTTTTCAAGCAAAATATTTTTTATAGTATAACACATCCTTTTGAAAATAAATGCAAAGTAAATAAAATAGAATTATGTTATAAAGTTATAGCCATCACTACATATGTAGCAAGATGGATTTGGAATAGGATAAGGAAATAATAGTTTTTACAATCTTTAAAGATATATGCCTTCGTTTAATGAAATTAAATGTGAGTACTACACAATTTTTAATTCCTGTCTGCCTCTGTAAAAAAATTTATTCAAGTTCTAAAAGCATCAAAATGTTTCCAATATAGTTTCGATTCAGGGGAGTATTAAAATCGAGAGTAAATAAAGGAATAATAAAATTTTACAAATGTAATTCAAGTTCTTTGAAAAAATCATTTATATTAAAACCATTTCATTTTAAAGAATTTTAAATGAATCCAAAGTTACGAATTAATACAAAAGCTCAACTACAGACCTTCTTCACTCTTTTCAATATTTTTTAAAACTGAGTATTTCTAGTGAAGAGTTAATGCAGGATATAGTATATCATTAAAGTACAGTTTGCAGGAAAGCTATCGTCTTAATGTTCGTACTTTTAAAAGTACAACTTCATTGGATTTATAAATAAGTTTTCTTACCTTTTTCTCAGTTGTAGCGCAGTTTTGTTTCCTAGAAGAAGTCAGTTGCATTTGCTCAATTCATTTATTTCGTTGTAGGGAAAAAGAAAGAGTTCTTAATGCGTCTATCTCACTCCCAAAATTGAGTTCAACCTTCGTGCAAGAAGCATCGGTTGTTTTTTTAAGATTTTCTTCTCCTTATTTTACGTATAAACAGTTCTTAGCTTAATATTTGTTTTTTCTTTCGTCTTACCTTCTCATTTCCTCGCTGTTTTCTTTACAATTTCATTTCATTTTGCTTAACAAGTTGGCAAGTTTTCTTACTTGCAAGTTTCGTTAATCTTTTCTGCATCAGATGTTTTTACCCTTACTTAAGCTGCAATTTAATTACTTGTCGCCATTAATTCCTTTGAGTTTGATACAGCAGGAAGTTAGTTAGAATTATCAACTGTAACTCAAAAAATTAACTGCGTTGAATAAATCTTCATCCACATTTCCAATACTATTTTCATAAATTATAAAGTACAGCAACATTACATTTCGATGGATTTCCAATCTTAAGATTTTGTCATTTACATTTTTCATTACCTTTTCTGATTATCATTTTTTACATATTTTATGTAGTTATCAAGTATATGTATACATTTTGTTATATTTAGTAAAAATATTTGAGTTAAATAAAACAAATAATGGTTTATGGATGGCAATATATAAATATATATATTATATATATAAGAGGGTTTATGGATATAATAAGTTTCACTTGATGAGTAGGTACTAAAGTTTTCATTTATTTATCGCACTATACCTTCATTTTCTTTGCACTTAAAACAATTTTAGGTTACTAGAATTTTAGTTGGATTTACAGCTTTTTGGAAATCTAAAAAAAAATTGCATCAATTTTATAGAATATATCAAATACAAATTTGTATGGATTTCAAATGCGATGTTTTCACAATCATTTCTGAAGTACACTACCATAATCACAATAATGAAACTGATGAATATCGGATTTATATACTTTATATTTTTCTAGTAAACAATGCACACTTTCAATATAGTTAAGTATAAGTTAATATAGATGAAGAGAACTTAGTTAAAATTATATTAACTACGTTTTACAAATCAAAAAATAAGATTTTTAAAACCAAATACTACCTAAATTTGAGTCACTTTAAATACCATGACAACACCCAAAAAAATATAATAAAAAATAAAATACAGACTCATTCTTGATATTTAAAACGTTTTTTTTAGTCCACATTATACGCCAGTGCATTGCTTGCTTAGAACGTGTATTTTAGAATTAATTGGTACATTTAAGTTTTATAAGAACAGTAAAACGGATTAAGATTGGCAAAAAATAATTTAAAGTAGTTTTATAGCTTCAGATGAATCAAGATAAGGTAAAAGTGAATAATTCAGGTCTTTGTTAGAAATAGCCATACGGTGCACCAAATGGTGCTAGGGAATATATTTCTACCTATAATTTGTCATAATTCGCGTTTTCACAAAGAATAAAGGGAGTAATGGAATTCAGAAAACTATAAAAATATTTTTGGATTAATCTGAAAATAAACGCCTAGTCAGTGTTACTATACAAACAAAATTATACATGTACCCTTTGTTAGGTAACTACAATATAATGAGACATGGAATTTCAATAAACAGCAAGCTTATTTTTTAGAAAGAATTACATTATCTTAAAGTGTATGTTTCCACAATTCTCTATTATTTCTGATTCCAGGACCTGGGCGATTAGTAAAAGAATGGTTACCTGCAATAAAGTATCCAGGGGAAACGGTACTGATACCAAGCAGCATCAGCGTGTGAAATAAGATGGCGTTAGAGGTCTTCTAATTTACAAGAGAGTTGTCTAAGATTAAAGCAGAAGGGCACTAAAACGTTTTTTCCAACTTCATCAACTTCCATGTTTACACAATTCAAAATCATATTCTCTTCAAATGGAATATTATGCAATTACATTAATACAGTGTTGTACGTTTATATTATTTAGTATACATATCCAATCTTAGGTACCAAGGATTCTTATCTTACTCAAAATACTGAGTATCTTATAAAATCTGGTAGAATTTTTCTGTTTATTTTAAAAGTAACATAATTTGTGTTCACTTATACATATTAATAAAGTAAAAAATGTCTTTTCATTTGCTTTCCAGTATGAAACTTTTTTGTCGACAAATTTTCTCTACTATATATGCAATAAAAGAAACCTTGGCATGTACGTATAGGAGTCGATATGTAATAAAGAGTTTTATATCGATTTTTAAGATCACCAGGAGCGTACCATAAAACTCTACTTAAAGATAATGCTCTCTCTGTATTTTTTGGTTTATAAGAGCTATGTGGTTCCCGAAAGCTAGTTAGAGGTAAATAAAAGATATGATCACATTGCTTTAGGATAAATGCTTAACTATTTTTTAGAAGCCAAAAAACAAACAGTAAAAGTAGTCAAGATAAAAATAATTTCTTGTCTTCACAAAAGCAATACATCATTAGTCTTATTTCTGCTTTCACGTCTTAAATAAAATAATATTAAACAAGTAGAAAAAGAAGATTTTCTAAGATGCTCCTTTTTTGTAGTATTTGCTCTCTTTAATAACTTATGCAATTGTGTTCTAAAGCCTTTCTTTTTCCATAAATGTTAAAGAGGATTTTGTAAATCCATTACATCTTCAAATTCTGTATCTAGTTTCAAAGAAATACGATTTTCAATTTTAGAAAACGATCATAATTTTGACGAAATACAAAATATTTCTCAAACTAAAGTCTTTAGATATAAATCTTAAATCTGCTCAAAAACTATTTTTAAAATAAAAAAAAACATAAACAATCTTAAAAGTTTATCTTTAGTTTAATTTAGCTGTATTTAACTGTTAAAATGAATTTAACCATAATATTAGAACCAGATATTACGTTTAATAAAGAAATACTCATTTTCTGCAGTTTATGACCTTAGCTATAGGTAAGCAGATTCAAGATAAATAAACTAGATTCAAATTAAGAATATATTGCATTGAAATAAATTTGGTTAAAACAATTATCGATTCTATGAAAGGTATATTATAGTTTTTAATTCCTATTTTTCTTTGTGGTGCTAAGGAAGTACTTACTGAAATCTTTCAAACTCAGAGTTGATTTAAATTATGTATTTAATACTTTAATTTACAGTTCGATTCATAATACATTAAACTTTTATTTGACCCTGCTGAATATTGTGAATTTAAATGCCTATAAAGTAGGTAAATTTTCATAAAACAATTTCTACACTTCCCATTTTGGGTTATATATGTAAAAAATAGCGAGTTAAAATATTTCTTTCTACCTACTCAAGTTGTCCCTCTAGAGTATATAAATGCACGGTGAGCTTTTGGACACCTGTTAGAGATTATTTTGCAGTTTTTCTTTTAATATGTAAACAAATTTTCATCGTTTTTTATTTTCACATGTTTTGCGTCGTTGTTAAACACCATATGTGACCCTTTTTCTTTCAATAGTTTCTACGAACCTCATCAAACTGCAAACCGGAGGTTTTATCTTTGTTTTATGGTAGTGTAAAAGTACGACGTGTGCTATTTTGGGATGAATGTCATTTAGTATGACCAGCTCATTAGGAGGACGTGTATTGAAAGTCCACATCTACGCTACATCACAGCATTGAAGTTTGATCTTGACAGGTTTAAATGATATGCATCCCTATAGTGATAAATATTTGTGATACGATCCGAACCCAGTTTCTCTTATATCAAAGCCAAGACATTGCTATTAAGAAATTTAGGATATGAAGTTAATAAGATATTATCGCTGTATGATGGTTCTTAACTATTCAATTTTAAAATACGTTATCAGATATTCCGATTGAAGAAACAATCCTCTTCTTATTGTATGAATTAATTTAAATTATTTTCATTATAAACATTTCTTAATTATTTAATTTTAAGCATGTACTAGATATTCGTTGCAGAAATTAATCCTTCCATGATCATTCGATATCATGAAATATGTTTAATTAATAATTATTTTCTTGTCCTACCATCCCAAATTCTGATTCTTTTTATTCTAAATAAAGGGAAAGTGAAGAGAAGGCACAAGATGGTTACAGAAAGAAAGTAAAATGCCAGAGAAACGTAAAGTGTTATGAAAACTATTTTCTTGTCCACCTCTCTGTTAGTAAAAAAAGAATGTTAAGAAAACTAAAGAAAAAGAACCTTTTATAAAATACGTAAAATGAGGTGGGAAAAAACCAGTATACCTCTCATTTCTTTTTAAGGATATCTATTTTCCTTCAGTTTTTCCATTTAAAAATAAGATTTATAATGTTTTGATGATTTTTATGGGAATTTACTAAAACTTTAACAAAAATAAAATGGAGTAAAAATTTAATAAATTAAATATACTCTTTTAAATTTCAAGATAGCAGTTCTGTCAAGAATTTTCAAATTGAAAAGATATTTAGGCACTTTAAAATATTTTCTACTAAAACGTATGGTATTTTCCAAAGGAAACATCTATATGATATATTTACAATTTAAAGTAAATTAAAAAATAAATGCATCTTAGTACTTGAAATTAAAACATTTCTCAACTGAAAGAAAATAAATATTTGTCCTAAAGGTTTGATATTTTTTAACAGCATCAAGCTCACCAAACCTCATTCCCTCTATCTCTTATGATCATCTGGGATTTCTAAACATTTCCATAAATATTAACTCGGAAATGAAACAAATATTTATTTAGAATTAACTGAGATTAAATATAATTACATAATGAAGCAATCAAAATTTCTCAGATTAAGTTAATACCATCCATAATTGAAATTACACATACAAATATTGAATTAGAAAACTTTACAGAAATTTTATTCTCCTTTTGAACTAGGATGACACAAGTTGTTAAACAACTATTATTGTAGACTGAATTTAATGAGTTTTGAGGATTTCCGTTATGTTGGAAATCTTATTAAAAATTTTCTACTTTTAAACATGGACATAGAGTTAATTGATTACGAATTTTAATTGTTTGCTTTTAGAGTTGGTATAGACTTTTTAATTTTATCTAGAAGTATGTGGGGTACTATATAATACCACAAAATAAATCACGCCATGTTATATCCCTTAATTTTTTAAACAGCTATGTTTCTGTGCTTTTCAGAATCTGTTTATAATAATATTATAAGGAAATAAATCAAGATGTGATCACAAAAACCCACAAATATGAGCTGCTTTTCATGCATTTATTTAAATTATTATATTATTCTTTAAATGCTATTTTAAATAGCACGTGAAAACTATTTATGACGGTATTTAATATGTCTCCTTAAATTTCCCATTCAATCATATTTTTTGTTCTCCCAGGAACTAATAGTGATTGTGTTGAAGTTTTCTGAACAAACGTCATGTAGTATAAACGTCATTTTAATTTCTGAATAAGGTCTTGTAAGAATTTCTCTATCATTTGTACTATTATTTGTTTCGGAATATTATTTCTTCAAAATGCATTCATTCTTGGTTCGTTTGGGCATTGTTTTCATTGTATCAAAGAATTTTCTATTAGAGTGCATAAATTTCGTATTTAAAAAAGAATATATATGTGAGTATATTTAAACCGACAGATATACCAATAAAGCCTAAATTAAAAAAAGAAAGTAATACAAGCAATCCTATAGTATTTGAAGTAAACGAAATTCATACAGCAAAAACAAGGAATCCATTCTAGTTCACTTTTTCATTCCTTGTTTTTGCTGTATGAATTTCGTTTACTTCAAATACTATAGGGGATTGCTTCTATTATTACTTTCTTTTTTTAATTTAGGCTTTATTGGTATATCTGTCTATTGTTCTCAGTTTTTTGTTATGCTGCTGCAATGGCGCGCATCTTAAACATTGTCGTAATTTTTCTAATTTCATTTATTTTTTCAATTAAATTCTTTTACTCTTTTTAATTTTTGTATAATTTTTTTTTCTTGTCCAGTTTTAATTCTGCTTTCTTTTTTAAATAATAATTCTATAATAATTTTTTTAAATCATTGATTGTTTACAACTGAGTATATTTAATATATTAAATAAAATTTGTAATATTAATATTAGATTATTATTACTTTGCTTTTCTACAATTGATAGGTTTTAATTTATCATGTTTGCTTGAATATTGCTTGTTTTTCAAATCCACTTTAACCTAAAACAGCTTTTTCCGTAAAATGCGTAACATAAAATAGTTTGTTATTTATTTAAAAAATTACAAATTAAATATTTGTAAGTTGTATAAATATTGGATGGACGCATTACAGCTTCTGAGTTCAAATAATTTACCTTTACTTTCGTGATTTTCAAATCCTGCCCACATTTTAAATAGAGCGGAAGTTAAATTGTATGTTGCTTCTTGAATCTTTTTTAAGCTTCAACGAACAACAACGTATTTGTGACGCTAAACTAGAAACGGTGATGAAAATTAGTCCTATTGCAATTTTTTATCCGACTGTTAGCTATTGTTACAATATTCCATATTACTATATGATAAATTAGGTTCATCTCTGTTGATTTAATTTTTATATATCTAAAATTTTTTAATTTCATACGAAAGTCATTCTTATATATAATAATGATTAGAAAAGAAAAGAATACTGTTGTTTATAAAACAGTGGGAAATTGCTATAGAGGTGAGAAAAAATTTTAATGGAAATATTACTTTATTACTTCAACCTATTAAGAAGAAGCGCGATTTTTAATATAATTTCTTAATATTTCATACCAATTATAGATGAAAATTTTCAACTTCAATTGTATGAACAACTTACTCTGCTTATGAAATAAGTACAAAAGTTATTTATAAGAAAACGTTGATTACGATGAAAAAATATTAATTTCCGCTGATATGAGACCTATGATTTCAGGTATGAAAGATCAGCATCAAGTGTTCAGTTATTTTCAACAATCTAAAATGTAAAAAAAAATGTTTTTAAAGTGAATAATTGCTTCTTATTTCTTTAATGAAGTCTCTGAAATCTGAAGAATATATTATTCAGGGTTGTTTAAGATATTATACACATAAATTTATTAAAAGCATTATCTTTTGAACTGCACATGAAAAACGGAAAATTACGGTTCAAACACTTAGGGGATTAAAATGACAGTTTTGACAAATATTTAAGATTACGATTTAAAATTTAAAAAATCATCTATTCAAATTCGATTCGTAAAACATTATCCAAATGAAATGCTACCAAACGCATGAATTATAATTTTACTCCTATATATACTCCGGATATTGTAAGAAAATTATGGTATATTTACATCTTCATTCTTTAGTATATTTATTCTTTGCCCATTACATTGTTTTTGAAACCATCATATGTTAATATATGTATTGTGTTGTTTAATTACATTAACTTCCGATTTTGAAGCTATTCAAGGCTGATTTGTGTCGGTCATCGCAATTTTCATATTTGGTTAAATTACAAAGTGGACACTTGCTACTGCACCTGATATTTGAAGCTACAAGAGAAACTGGTCGTTTAGATATGTCTCATAACGAGCCCATGTTCATCTTTAGCTAAATCAGGTTTTGAACCCACTACTCTCCGTTCCTGAAGCCAATAAAGACAACACGCTACCTCCACCTCCAGATATATATGATGCATAGGAATGAATGTAATTAGCAACAATTCTGCTGCTAACTTGTCCAACAATTTAGAAATTTCTTCTGAAAAACTATTTAATGAATACGACAATGTGCAACAACTCATTTCTAAAATAAAAGTAATAGCATTATACACTCTGGATTAAAATTTCAGTATAGTTGAGCAGTTTAAATTTTTCTTCTTTTATAGGTTGTTAGGTTGGTTGTATTTCGTTTCATGGCTAAAGAGCCAAATTGGCAATACTGCGCCACTTTTTTCATGGATTTTTTTCTACCAATGTTGTAACTACTAGAGGAAGCATTTAATAGAATAAATGGCTATTATTGCATTATATAAAATTTAATGTTTTGAGATTTACAAGAGATCGGGACATTATTGCGGTTGTGATTGGTAAAATAAAATTACTGTATACTTTAGCAATGCTTTCATAACATATTATGAAGATATTTTTTGATTGAAATGAGTCTGAGGTTGGAGTTTTAAGAAAATGTAGTAGATAAAGTCGAATGACAAAAGCATTTACATGAAGAATGAGTTTCAAAAATTGTTTCTACTTTTTAATTTCTCTAAGAGAAAGCGATGCTTGTTTTTCGTTGAGGATTTCTATATTGAAAGCACAAGACTTTCAGAATGAATATGTTACTACTGAAAGTGAAGATTCATTATGTATAAATAAAATAATTGCTTAGAGTGATAGAAATAAAAATATTCAATTTTGGTGGGAAGAATTATTTTTCCTTACATTATCTCACTATGAATCGTATTTTGAACTGAGATTTTATGTGGATATGCACAAACGCAGAAAAATAAAAATAAAGTTTTGAAGAACAGATGTATGTGATGTTTTTAGGTTTCCCTTCCTAGATATAACAAATGGTGATCAGGAATTGTTACCTAGAATAGTTAATCAAAGACAAAATTCCAGACAAAATTAACTGTGTAATTTTGAGACCTGATCAGGTGTATAGAGCGGAATTTTATCCGATACCTCGCTCTTCAAACTTCGGCATCATATCATCATGAAGAATTTCTAATAAAGCACAACTTGTAAGATTAACACGGTGAATTTTTCAATGGAATGAGAGAATAAGATATCAGAGATCCAACGATGTTCAAACCCTTCAGCAGGAAAAAATTATTATTTAATATGATACTTGGATCAAAGAAGGTATTTTTCTGGTTGGACCGGTCTCTTTTATTATCTTGCAGGATAGTTTGACATTCGATATTCGTCTTTATTATCGATCTATATATTTTAATTGCTATTTTCGATTTATACTACCTAGATTTTATTTAGTTTATTTTTCTGGGACCTTCCCCGAATATAGTAGTGAATCGCCATTATCACAAATCTTTTCGTTTCTTTGGCGTAAAAAAGTTTACCATTACCTTTAGTGTGAAAGAAATAGCAGTTTGAAAAGAGTGAAAGTAAAGAACGAACTAAGCATACATTCTATTTCTTAGAGAAGTACTATTTTTTCTTCCAATAGGATCGAATTTCGAGTTTGGAAGACACATTCCGATTTTGTATGATACTGATTCCATATTCTAATACTAAATATGTATATACTTCTATTTAGTTTCGTTAAAATAAAATAAGTCTCTTTAAAAAGTAAATCATAAAAATTTCCTTCAAATGGAAAATAGATTTTGTAATTTTCTGAACACATTTTTATGAAATTTGTTTTTGAATGGCGAACTGTATACACGTTCATATGCATTTGTGTCAAATAAACTAAGGAATTACTTGAGTAGTATCTCAACGGAAAGGTAAATATGGTGATGTAAAGCAAAATATAAAAAAATACTTAAAATGGAGCTGTAAAATTGTCACATTGATTTAAAATTGAATTCCTTTTTTGTAACTCCCCTTATGAAAACTTTAATGGTCTTTAACATATTTTAAATTACGATTTTTTAGCGAATATTTAACAAAATTCTTTTTTTATTATTTTCATCATATTCAACAAATACTTTCAGTAACATCTATATTAATATTAAAAGTTTTTATTTATGATAAAATTGGTTTTCACCCTTTTCTTCCATACATTTTATTATGACTAAAAAATACTGCTATTACTGCTATTGAAAAAAAAATTCAGATTTTGTGTAGGCTCTAAGCTCTAATATTACGTAAATACACAAGTTTACATTATTTCTTTAAATGTCATCTTTAATCCACGCATGAATTTTGCGGTAACAAAACTTTAAACATTATTTTTAATTTTTATATTATTTCCTACGAGGAACCCATTTGTATCATACATTCAAATATTCATATCTTCTTTTGAATTAATTTTTGGGGGTGGGTTTATTTTCTTTTTCCACTGCGTTTGCTTAAAATTTAAAATACATAGGCTTTGAATAAAAGACTTATAAAACAATAATAATTTTTTATTATAAAGAGAAAAAATTATAATATCTGTTAAAATGTTCCATAATGCAAGAATATTATTGATATTATAATTTCTTATATATTTTTAGACATTTTTGGAAACTTTACAAAAATGTTCAATTAATAGCTCCTAAGCTGTCAAAATTGTTGTAAAATATTTTAAATAATTCAGCAACATATTTTTAGTCTTTCTCTATGATATTAATTTGATACAGCAATTTTATCCATCCTAGAATATATAAAATGAAAGGCATCATAGAATGCATAATTTTAGAGGGGGGGAAATTACATATCAAATATTAAAAGTTTTGGTTGTTTCAAATATAAGCATTCTTTATATTTTAAATAATTAATTGTTTTCCATGTAATATAAAATCTGAACGCAACGAGATTTCCTGAGTATTTTTAAACAGAAGAAGAAACTATTTTCTTTAACATTTGTAAAGAGCTTTGTCTCAATTAAAATTAATTCTTGCTTACGAATTTAGTACAACCAATGCGAACAAAACTTCTATTTCTTTGTTGCAAACATATTTCGCTCTTTCATAATATATCCTTCCTGTGCGATTCTCAAGTAATATGTGATAGAAATAATAAAAAATTGTTAAAAATAAATTCATTGTTTTAAATTATGTTATCAAAATTTCTTTCAGAATTATTTCAGAAAGTCTACATGGAATTGCGTGCTCATGATGCCATTCAAACACTTATTCATACGATACTTAACACCTATTGAATTTATATACATATGAGGAGATGGTGTAAATATTTTGAAATGTTTCATATTTTTTGAAGCCATTGTTAATTTAAGTAAAAATTAAGAAAAATAACTCCAACATTTTGAATTCGTTTAAACGAAACCGAAAAAACATAATCAGATTAATAATGTTAAACGAAACGAAAATACTTTAGTGTATTAAAAAATTACTTTAGAATTAACGATAAGTGAAATTTATCCATCATTCATAAGTCATCACATAAAAATTTTAAATAGTAAAGCTTATATGAAAAAGCTCTAATTTTTTGGTTGGTATTAGAACTAGAAAATTGCGCTGGATTTAAGATCAAAAGAAGCATATCAACATTCTTACACGAACTATATTTCAAAACAGAAAAAAGTAACATTAATTTGCTTAACTATAAACAAACTTCTTCCTAGAGAAGTGTAAAGAGACTCTTTAGTAAAAAGTTATACAGAAACACGTGGAGCAAACTGAAAGTTTCGTCCAGCTGCTTCCGAAAATAACTGAATTAAACGCCTGACTTACCTCTGAGAGTCACCGCCATAACGACCAAATACATCCACATGGCGCAAACTTTGTAAATACTTTCGAAACTTTTTTGACTGTTTCTGGCTGGAGAACTATGCGACTTCTTCTAAAAGCAGATCTTTCGCATCTGGGAGGAATTTAAAGAGTGCAGTGAGGAAAGTTAGGGCTTCCCCGCCAAGCTAAGCTCGCCATATGTCGCCAAATCGATGAATTGCCACTTTGCTCCTTTACAACCCATTACGTTCGGTAAAGAGCTAACAGACCGATCAACAGGTTCGATTTTAACATATATCAGAATTGTTCAAAAAGTCGCGAAGTCTGCTAAAGATGATAAATGATGAATAGAACTCATCCCATTCTGTTAAATATCTAGATAGAAAAAGAAAAGAAAAAAAAACATTATATCTGATGATATTATATCGAAGATTTTTAAGCTTAATGAATATTTCATGTCATTAAATGAAGAAAGCATAGAAATAATTTTTTAAGCATGCATCATTAATACTGAAAATATTAGAAAATTGAAGCTAATGTGCATAAATTAAATCAGTATTAATAAAAATTAGCTAATGCATTTGAATTTTAAATGAATGTTTTATTTTTAAAATACTTTGGTATGGAGTATACGATAAAATAGGGCTAAATATGAATTAAGTCATTCTTCTATAGGATTTTATTAAAAGTGAATGTATTAAAATCGTCAAAAACTTCGATTTTGAGATTTTTGTGAATCTTCAAGTTTGAGACATTCCTGAATTCGAAAAAGACATATTCAAACTATACAATGCAATGCAAGTATGCATGTCTTTCAATGTGCCTGTTATCAGGATAATTCTAAAATGGAAATGACTACACGAATGAAATTTGGCATGCGCCTTTATACTAAAACTGTATTGAAACAAATCCAATTTGTTCCAATTTTTGGAACAAATCCGTATAGAGTAAATGTGTCTATTAATTCGCCCATGCTAAATTAACACCATAACTCAAAACTGCAATGGGTTAAACCGATAAAATTTCATAATAAATTTTATCATTAAAATTCTAAAATTTATCACATTTCGAACGAAATACGAAAAGCTGTACACTGATCGTCCATTTGATAATCCTTATATATATACGCAGGATGATTCAAAACGCAAGAAGATATAAGGATGAATACTTAGTATTTGATCTTGACACCAAAATTGCAGATCGCCATTTAATTTTGGACTGGATTCGCAGAATAGTCTGTCTGTCTGTTTCTTTTCAATAAAGTTTCACACATACTCACCCAACCGAAAGGAAGCCGTTTAGGCTCCGAATTCGGGAGTATGCTGTGTTGTTATGTCTGTCTCTTTGTTTGTGCGTGTAAGTGAACATCAAAACTTAAAAACACAACGGGCAAGATAAATGAAAGTTGGTATGTGGTGTTGGAATAAAAATTGAAGATCAGTTTCAAATGTTGGATTTATTTGATTTATGCATAAAGGTAAAAATTAACACTAGATTCTCTTTACCATACCACGAAACAAACGCAAAACGCGCCATAATGTTTACGTATACGAGAAAGCCGAAGAGAGAAAGTTAGCAGTTCAATAGCATGGCAATTTTATAATTACGTTTTCATATGGCAAGGATAAGAATTCTGATATATCTGTGACTACACAGTTATCAGACAACGTTGTTTCAATGCAATCCTACTTAACTGACTTGGACATTCATCATACAACACAATATTTTCCATCAAACAGTTTCTAATTCTTAGTTTTCTGGTTTCGCCACGATGCTGATGGAAACCGAACCACCTAACTAATTTATAGGAGGCTTAAGTGTTCAAGTATATTCTTATGAATGACCTTATTCGTGATGACCACACCAGTGCGCTCTTAGCAATGAGCGACTAAAATATTTAGCCGTTGTTAATTATTTTTTTCCGATTGCTTTTGTTGTTCTGATAAAAGAAGATTTCGCGCCATTTATGTAGATATGATTTGTAGTTATTGCTTTAAATTTAATTAGTTCTTAAATCCTCGTTCAAATCTGAGATCCTTCATGTAATAATTTTAGTAAGGACTAATTCAGTTCATATTTCTCTGATTAGTATTTTCGAAAATTCGTTATACTCAGATTAACAAAATATATTAGCTACAAAATAATGATATAGAATGAAACCGTTAAACATATTACGTATATGCCGTACCATTTCAGATATGAAACAAACGTTCTTTCCTTGATGATCCATCCAGATCAATAGTATTTCCTTTACTTATTACTAGCCGCCTTCGGAGACCAGCTTGTTCGCCAGGTATATATTCTCAACTGACTCTCTTATGCATAATTTGATATTATGCATAAGAACAAAAAGGAATAAAATAATTTTTAACCACAAATTTTATTATTATTAATATTCCATTTAAAAAACTATTACAGCTATGATTTTTAATTATAAATATCCCTTACTTTTTTTGCCTTTTACCAACTATAGTTTCTGTTTAACATTACACAGAAAACATCCCATTATTTATAAATATGCTTTTAATTATTGTCTCCTATTGCATTAAATTTACGATGTCATAACTTATAACAGAGATTCTCCAATTATTTCGAATAAACATTTATCCTTGCGAATTTTTCCATTCCCTTAATGTAATGCATTAGTTATAAGACTTAGTGGCGCATATTTCATGCTTTACGAAAGCTAAGTACAGAACAATATTAATAAGGCAACAGATGCGAAAGACGTGGATTAACTATTGGACAAATTGTCTCTCAGATATAATTAATCTGACAACGATAATTTTCATTTAATGATGAATCATATTGTGGAAATTCATTAAAGTGAGTTACGTAAATTAAATCCTTGCTCATTTAAACGATAAATTACTGATAAATTAATATTAATCGAATCATATTCATTATTTTCCTTGATTTCTTTTTGAATTTTACTGATAAATTCGTTTTTTACACTATTCACTCTTGAGAAAGTATACCTGTCAGCTTTCAGGTAAAGCAAAGATTTATTTCAAAATCCTTGAAAGAGATAGGAATCATCTAATTTTAAAATATTTTTGTAAAATTAAATAGCAGTGATTTTACTCATGAAAAATGCATCATTGTTTTCAATTTCTGATTACGCATGCTAAATCAGTAATAATATTTTTAAGCGCACATTCATCCCGATCAGGCAAATAATATTCAGTAACTACTGCTCTAATTAATACACAGTATTCATGCATACAGAAATAATTAATTTCTTGGTTAATTTTGTAAATACTACGTACCTCTAGAACCAACATTTCATCTTTGACAATATTTTTAAAAGAAGAGAAATGTGGATTTTTTTACTGGAAAAAACGATACATTTCTCTCTAAATTTCGATGAATTTTTTCCCAAAAATTCTGTCAAATTAAATCAACTCTTAATTTTTTAAATATATCATATCTCAATTGTGTTATTTGATTCTTCATGCTGTCATATTAAAAATACGAAAATAAATCAACATTTTTTTTACAAGTTAAAAAATGCAAAGCCTTTTTTTAAATAATCATTATGAATATTAATAATCATTCAACGTATAATTAATATTGTTATCAATACAATGGACCAGATAAGCCGAATTCGGCTAATATATTTTTAAATAATTGTTGTAATTAAAATATTAAATGACTCAATTTCATTTAAATTTGATGATGATTTTTGTTATCGGACTTCAAACTAATCTTATCATTATTATTTACTTTTTATTTCCTCTTTTGTTTCAAATTAAGGAATTGATTTTATGATAGTAAATAGATTATAATTATATATCATATTAATTCTTCGTAAGTGTAATTCAATTGCTGAAGATTGATTTTTAAAAAGAAACTTGTATATTAAAGACAGATGGGTTATATGCTTCTGTACAAACTAATTATTTTATTCAGTTTCAGAATTATGATTATTCTAGGAATTACAACATTGCGTATCTGTTAAATAACAGACAATAAACATTGATTTCAAAATATTCGACGGAATAATACAGAATGTGAATTTCGAACTTTTAATACTTTGATTCCCTTTGGTTATCTGAAAATATTTTAGAAAGATTACAAAGCCGTTCAGATGGCAGTGAATGTCGATTGAGGATTCTTAAGATATAAAAGATTTTTTTTAATTACATGAATTTTTATAACAAAGGATATTTGTTGCTGATCTGCCATATTCTTGTCTCACATAAAGATTTATTTGAACTTTAACCTAGCATTTTCTAAAACAATTAATTCCTTTTACTATCACAATGCTAGAGAATTTACATTTCTTGTTACAATTTGATCAAGGCATTGTATATTTGTGACGGTATTCTTTCAGTCGGAAAATATTTGTTTTATAAAACTATGGATGGTTATATAAAGACAATAATGGAAGAATAGAAAAAAGTTGTTGCTTTTATACATTTGGACGGATTTCAAATAAAAAAATAAGTGCATTTTATTAAAACTTGTTATAACAAAAAAAATTTAAATCATTAGACACATGAACTATTTATACTATCTTTAGAAACAGAAATAGTATAGAATTTAGAATCTTTAGCTAAAACATAGGTAAATAGACATTTCCCGAAATGGTTATGGTTTGTATCCATTTTGTTTAATATGTATGTTGGTTCTTAAAAAATATAAATAGAGTCTGAAACCACCAGTTCCTTGAAATGTGGAACTGATATATTTCCCTCGACCATTCGACAGAAATACTTATCCACTGTTCAGTGAACCTTATCAGTGTTATGAAGATCAATCGCTAATTTGGAAAATCCTAAACAGTAAACACACCGACTATCAAAATGGATCAGAGATCATATATTCCAAAATCTCCAATAAGAGTGAAAGAAGTAACATTTTTCCTCAAAACTAACATTCCAAGAAATTCTTTCAAATATCGCCTAGTTCATATTCTAAACTCTCATAGTATGCTCCCGAATTCTAGTAACTGAGTTGTTTTTACTCTTTCTTTGGAGTTAACTACTTCTAAGTATGTAGCTGATTTATAAACAATTCCTAAAATGAATCTTTTAAGTTTCTATCCTCTTCTGGTAAACATGTCGATATACAGGGTGTCTGAGAATTGTGGGACGCATTTCAAAAATTAATAAGAAAACCTAATATTGTTACAACTACGGATTTTTTAAATGAGGGAGCAAATAAGAAAGATTTTTCAGATTGGTAACATGGCGTTCTAAATTTTCTACCGTTTGGCAGAAGCCGAATGGCGTTTTCTGATATCCTTTTTTCTTGAATTTCTCAAAAAATGTACAGTTTTCTCACTACATGTGAAATACGAAATTAAAGAGTGTAAAATTCCTACAAATATATGCTTTTATTTTTCTTCTAGCTTTAATATTTTCGCAGATAATGGCTCTAAAATAATGGGAACTTTTCAATAATTTACGACCACCTAGCCTAGACCACCATAAAAAAACTTTTTGAAAAGCGCTCTCATTTTTAAAAGATGTAATTTTTATCATTATTAGGGTTTTTAATTAATTTTTGAAATGTCTCCCACAATTCTCGTACACCCAGTACATTGAATTTAATTGATTTCCCATTTTGAATACAGAGTGACAAATTTTCTTTTAATATTGAATAGCATACATTTTTTCTGATGCCCTTTCTCTCTCGTCGTCTAGGAAAGTCATTTGGTGAGTTTCCTCATAAAAAATTTGTAACTTTAGCTGGCTTTGAGACATTAAGATCCTAATCGAAGTTCAAAATTTATGATGCCATTTTCGTGAGAAATTTAAACACTTCTTCAGATATAAAACCTAGCATATTAAAAAACTACATAAAAATAACACATTACTGGATGTTAAGACATGGTTGATGCTTAACTTATATACTGTATTTAGCATCAGAATAAAGCAACAGGATATTGAGATTTGTTGTTCGTAAGAGAAATTATTTCTGGGAACATCAGAGCTAATAATACTTGAAATCAAACAAGTGACATTTGGAACAGGCTAAATAATTTTAAGCACAAATTCACTCAAACATTTCTGGGTAATTAAAAACACGATAGGAATCCATTTGTAGTCAATAAACGAATACATGCTACCTATCAATCATATTAACAGAATTTAAACAACAGAATTCGTTGCGAAATGTGCAGATTCAATTCGTTTGCCCGAAATAAAATTATTTGGAAAAAAGAAAGTATTTTTAAAGTAAGCATAGATTGCTATAACAATGCAATGTACAAAAATATCAGTAAAAAATTTGCTTCATTCGTGTTATAGCATAATATCATTGTTTTTTGACTGAATAATTAAAGATCTCGCGAATTTAAGCCCCTATGAATCAGTCATAGAACACTGTTTATTATACATATTTTATCTTACAGTTATATAATTTAATTAGTAGGAGGATGAAACAAATCAAACAAATTCATAACAGATTTGATTTCACGGTTCTACCACTAATGGAAATCTGTCAACAGTAAACTATGTTATATATATATATCCATCAATAGATTCTAATGATGCCCTGAATCATGTTGTAGAGGGTACTTTCAAAGCCCAAAGAATTTGTTGAGAAATAGTTCGTTCGCCGAAAAATAGTTCCAAGGCAATTACAGATATTTGGCTCAGTTCAATCAGTGGGTATCGCCGCTCTGAATGAATGAGCAGATAGACGACGTCTGTATTTGTTTGCTTTCTCTTCATAGGAATGAATCACTTTACGGTTCAATTAAATTGGAAAATGAGAAAAAGTTATTCCACCGTAATGTGAGGTGTATGAAGGCAATGCATTGAGTTTGATGTATTACCCTCAAAAGAATGTCTGTATTTCCAAATATTTTATTAGAAATATTGGGTAAGAGAATGATATGGAGAAATGAAATTATGTAACTTTTCATAAAATCTCCAGCTGTATCTATAAATATATATTCACCTTTGGTAGAAAAATTTCAATAGAAACTTTTTGCAGGAGAACACTACTTGCTTGTCATATGATATTCTTTTTGATTGTGATAATGTTTCACATATGGCTTTTTTTAATCACTGCGGAACGAAATTATTTAATTTTGGTTGAGAATAAAACAAAACCTTTATACATTCCTTCAAAATCTGTAGTTTTCTGACGTTTATTAATCAGAACGTTTTGTGAATGTGGGGATGATACACTTTGCAGTTAAAAATCCCAGAAACCTGTGTAATCAATCAATCAATTGGTTAAGAAATATTCAATGCAGCAGAAGTATATTCCAAATTTATTCTTATATTTACAGACTACCAATAGTTCACACTTCATTGAAACAGTCTCTCAATTTTTTAAAATTTTAGTGATACAAAAGCTACAAAATATGACGTATGGAGAGTAATTTGAATTTCAATTAGGGAGGCGTTATTTCTGGGGATTAGCTTAGTATCGGATAAAAAGTCGTAATAACCATTTAGAAAAAAATCACTTTTTAATTTCACTAATTATTTTCCCTTTTAGAGGTGTTAACTGTTATAATTTTTATATGAAAGTCCTATAAATCTAAAATAGTTATAACATGTAGGCGGTCTCATTTTAAAAGAAGACATTTTTTATTATTCTTTCAACAATCTCTAACTGCATATAAATGTAATAACCATTAAGCAATTTTAATTACGAACACTATGATTTATGAAATCTGACAAACACATAAGCTACAAGTAAACATGAGGCATTATAGAAAATGTTTTAACGACAAAAATATCCACATTCCACTAATGTTAGCTATTAGCATATAATAATGTTAACTAATAGCTTGTTTATATAAAAGTAATGGACGGAAAAATTTAATTCTGTCAAAATATTTTTCTTCTAATCGATATATTATTCTAAATAAAATTATTTCAGTTGTTGCTCAAATTCAAAAGAAGAACTAAATTTATTTTAAATATGCTTTATGTTAGTTGTAATTTATACTTAGCTATTCATAGTTTCTTAGTAATTTATAAATATGCGGTTAGAGGCAAAACACAACAAAGCTGCACTATTTCGTTCTGGAAAATCTTATTGTAATACAAATGAAAATGATTGTATTTATGATAACATGATTAAAATACAAATTAAAATAGACTTTTCTAATTTTTTTTAAGAACGATTTAATTTACCTGAATAAAGTGCGAATTTATTCTCCCATGATGTTTACCAAAGACGCTGTGTATATTTCATTAAGATTGAAATATGAGCCAAAAAACAATATATTAATTCAGTTTAAATAAATATAGCTTGTATTTTTAAGGCACTTAAAGTTATTTTTGTTGAATAGGCCCGAAATGCAAATAGTAAATGCATCTTAATGGCATTTCACTGAAATCTATGACAATGAAGAAATTAAAAATTGGCTATCCTATCTCAGTAGAGGTATACTGAAAAACTCAGCTTTTAAAATAAATGAATCCATCTTTTTTGAATTTAATTATATCTATGAAATATTAAGAATACATTATCCATCATTTTTTAAGAAAATGTATATATAAATACGAGCTGTCTGCTTTTGAACTGAACATGGAAAACGTAAAAATACGTTTGCGCCGCTCGGAGAGTTAAGTGCCATCAATAATGCTTTAAAAGTAAATGTAAAAAATAAACAGAAAAATAAAATAGAGCATGTTATTTAGTTCCATCTATATATTGAAAATAATTGGCAAAATCGAAGGTCCAATTCTCCAGTCCTACACACTCTAGCGATTTCAACACCTTTTTATTGTTTATGAAAGCTCATGACCGCTAGATATTTCATCAATGGTCGCCTGCCCCAGACTACATTCCATTTTTGAGAGAAATCGCAAAAGCTCTACCTGAGCCCAGTAACTGTCTCCAGGCTCAACAATTGGGCCTAATTCCCGAATTTATTTTATAAGCATAGCTAAATATCAAAATGCTACTTAAAATAGTACTACTAAAAGTACTTAAAATAGTACTTTTTTATCAGTACGCATTTCAATCAACATGACGCCTCAAAAAGCGCCTCAAATACCTATTGTAGGGGAGATAAAATTTATTTAGATAGATACTATAGTGCATTTATCTTATTACATTATACGATATCTCCACGACGCACCTACGATATTACGAATGCCACAGAACTGCAGAAATAAATCGCCTGTATATTGCGGAGCATTTTGTGTTAATAGGGGTGGTTCAGTAAACGTTTATGCAGAAATTCGTGACAAAATATATCGTTGTGTAAAACATTAGATTTGAAATGGAGATTTCTCGTTTTATTGCCTGTCCCGCTAGTTTATATGTAGTATTCAGAACTGAAAAATTTAGTGGTTGTGGTCCGCTAAACGGCAAGATTGCGGGACCAGTGCGAAGCAAGGCGGGTGCCGCTATTGAAGATAAACTCAAAATTTATTAATGACATGCAATGTAATGTGAAAAAATTCGTTTCGTAAAATGTATTTTAAAACTCTGAAAATTACAGAGAAGTTGCTAATATGTACACTGGTGTAAAAAATTAAGGAAAATTTCTTAAAATGCGAGAAATTTGCAATTAATACGAAAAATAAGTTTCGAAATCAGTTCTGGTGAATCGTGTGACATTTAATCGAGTATCATACACATTTTTCAGTGAAGATTCGGTCACGAGGGCAATTAGGGGGGCCACCAGAAAGGGATGAAGGCGGAAATGGAGTTTGACCCATCCTGTTTCACAGAAAGCTGATAACGAGATGTAACATTTATCGAAGGTTATGGTTTAATGTGCATAATATTTACATGCATTTTCATAAGCATAGCACAAATATTCAGGAAGATATAAATGTTTCTTTAAAAAATCCCAAATTTTTCCGCATGTGTTTTGATTACAACATGCAGAGTATTCATTCAAATTATTCTAAATTTGCAGAACACTCGACAATATGTTAGAGAAGCATGGTATTAAAATTTGAATTAAATACTTTGAATACTAGACCAAATATGAGTATTTGCATTAAATAATTTTTTACTGCGCATGTGTAAGACGTAGCGTAATTTTTCTCTCAAAACTTCAAAGCCAGATATATAGGGCAACTTCTATGAAAATTCCCGTTGAATACTATTAAAATTTAGAAAGATATCGGCATTGAAGAGAGCAGAATTTCTATCGCTCTCAAAGAGAAACAAAATGATGAAGGTTTTGCCGCAAATTGATATTTTTATGTTAAATTATTTTTATGATATTTTTATGTTATTTATATGAATATGTTACAGAAGTATTGTATTAAACTTTGAAGTAAATACGTTGAATATTACAGGAAATATGAGTGTTTGTACTAAATAATTTTTTACTGCGCATATGCGAGACGCAGCGGAATTTTTCTGTCATAACTTCAAAGCCAGATATATAGAGCAACTTAAAAAAAATTCCAGTTGAATCCCGCTAAAATTCAGAAACCTGTCGGCATTTCAGTGAGGTGAATTTAAATTTCTCTTTGGGAGAAGCTAAGTGATGAGGGTTCTTGTACAATTTTTGTAATATTGTAATATTTTTTAATTTGAATCTTCGAACAGTAACATTGATTTTAGGGAAATTGAATATCATGAATACCACCATCGTGTACACTTATAAATTAAATACATTATTTAAATTGCATTTCTTCGAATACCATTCGAATATTCAAGTTTAGAAAATATCAGTTTGTGCAAGAACCGTCATCATTTAGCTTCTCTTCAAGAGAAATTGAAATTCACCTCACTGAAATGCAGATATCCGCCTGAATTTTAATGTGATTCAACTGGAATTTTTTTTAAAGTTCCTTTATATATCTGGATTTGAATTTATGAAAGAAAAATTCCGTTGCGTCTCGCACATGCGCAGTAAAAAAGTATTTAGTACAAACACTCATATTTCCTCTAATATTCAACGTATTTACTTGAGATTTTAATATAATACTTCTGAAACATATTGTCGAGTGTTCTGCAAATCTGCAAAGTTTTCGTATAATTTGAATGAAAACTCTGCATGTTATAAGCAAAACACATGCGGAAAAATTTGGGATTTTTAAAGAAAACCTTTATATTTTCCGAATATTTGTACTGTGTTTATGAAAATACATTTAAATATTATGCACATCAAAAGTAACAATGGATAAAAGTTGCATCTCGTTATCAGCTTTCTGTGAAACAGGATGGGTGAAACTCCATTTTCGCCTTCATTTCCTTCTGGCGGTCCCCCTAACTAGTCGCGTGACCGACTCTTCACTGCAAAATGTGTATGATACTCGATTGAATGTCACACGATTCACCAGAACTGATTTCGAAGCATAGTTTTAGTATTAATTGCAAATTTCTCGCATTTTACGAAATTTTCCTTAATTTTTTACACCAGTGTATTATGAAAAGATATTGTGTCTTATTCGAACGCATGCGAATTTTTAAAAAGTTAATTTTAAAAATAAATGCTTAATCCATTTTCCTATAATATCTAATAAATTATGCTTAATCC
>BGPR01003229.1:25338-40135 GCA_013235015.1 Araneus ventricosus
ACAATTACCCCGCTCAACCCGATTCATGATTTTTATATGAGTAAAACCTATTAAGTATTCGATTGACTGCATATTTACATCCAGTTCAAAATAATAATCTGTGACCAGAAATTTGAATAATAGATATAAGCATTTCCTAGTACGACATAATTTTCCAAATATAATTGGAAAAAAAATTATGCCATAACGTTCTTAATATCGCATGATGTAATTTATATGTATGCATCCACTGCATTTAGATACAGGACTATTAAAATATTATTAAGTTGTAATTATAAATAACTACACGATACAAGGGCATCAATAATTGTTTTACGGAGATCATTCACGTAGCATAAATAGAAGGCCATCACAATAGTAATTCGAAAATTTCCTTAATCGAACATTCTGAAAGTTACTAATCATAACAATTAGTATTTAGTTTTTAATCACTAAAAATCATTTAAGATTTAGGCTTTTGGTTAAATATTTGCTATTGGACTATATTGTCATACGAATGAATAAAATATTTTTTTCTCATTTCTATTTTGTCATTTGCTCATACCAGTCACATGATATCAATCGCATAATCAAACTACTAATTGCACTTTGTCAGTGTCAATTTCACCTTCTTATTCCTCATGCGAAATATGAAGTTGATTGCAAAATTTTAATGTTAAGTGTTATTTTACGTTCAACATCATGTTATCACGATTAAAACATGCTGATAAAAATATATAAAAAGCAACAATAATCATTCAATTTGCTAGATATATTTCATAATATATTACATATTCCACTAGAAAGTTGAAGAAATAAAACAGGAAGAAAAATTCACTACTATTTTAGCAATCAGTTTGAAAAAATAAGCAAAATCTACATTTCTTAGTTTTAAACAATGGTAGAGAAAAACGTAATTAAATATTTGTATCAACAATGTATGTGGATTTAATTTCATTGCAACAAGAAAACTTTAAGAATTTTTTTTAAAAAAAATTTGCTAAAATTTAGGAAAAAAAAGACGACAACTAAATTACTATCATTGTAAAGATAATATTTTTCAATTTTCGATGGCGTAAAAATGACTTATTTGCTATTAAATTTTCGAAAATTATCGCCAAAAATCATCAACATTTTGCTTAATTATTAACTTATTACTATTAAAATTATTTTCAGTCTTAGTATATTATTATTATGACTCGCTTAACGAATGACGTTCCGCATAATGAGTGACGAGGGTAGGGTAATACCCGGATTTTGCGCCTGGTACTGCCATATCCTAGAAGCTTTCATTTTGTTTTAATTCTTATCAAACTAGGTGTCTAGTACTTGTGCGTGAACTTTTAATTGTAACCCGTTTTAACTCTTAATAGAATGATATCTTTTGTTTTGCTTTATTTTTTCTAGTGATAAACGTTTTGAATGGAACGAATGGCTTTGGTTATTTTTATTTTTTGATTCCAGTAATATTTAAGGCCATGGTTTTTTAAAAACTATTTTTCTCTCATGCATTTACAGTTGTTGATACGCTACGTACAATGATGTGACGTATTTTAGTGACGTAACTAGTTGACTGACGTATTTGAATCATTGACATAACATTGTTGACTTATTTCTTTTAATAAGGATGACAGAACTGGTACATCAGTCCGTGTTTAGCACTCATTCCGCTTTTCATTTATGAAAATTCTCTCCGAAATCCAGGCTGGTTGATTCTGAATAAAAGATAAGACGAAGGTTATTCAGGCTCTTAACGATCTTGTATATACTTTTATTTGAATAAGCGTTATACATAAAATTTTTTGATGCGAGTTATGCTAGTTTTCACTGTGTTCCCTACCCTTCAGAGTATACTTGTGCGAAAGCTGGTAACTCTTGGTCAAATAGTCTTAGAGTGCCAAAAGACATACACACACACATTCTCTTTTATTATTAGTAGATAATAAATCGAAGAAAAACACTTGATGAATACCATCTCAGCATGAATAAACTTCATTAAATACAATTCAAGAAAAATAAAATGGATATAAAATCTGCTTCATACGATATATCTGACATGCATACATAAATCATCCAGTATGCGTGTAAGTGATTGAGGTTGTTAATTACTGAAAAAAGGGGTCAAATCTACATCAACAAAACCAGCTATGTTTTCCAATTTTATCTTAATTTGCCCTCTCTCACCGAGCGAAACGGTCCCGGGCGGTCTAAAAATTTCCCCTTAACAGGGAAAAAGGCCAGTCTGAGGCGGTTGGCTTCTTTTCAGGGGAGGAGAGGTTCTGATTTCTATTAGGAGATAAGCGAGGTGGGGGTCCAATTATCCTATCGAACCACAGCCCATTTCCGTCCGCCTTGGGAGGTGAGGTTCTGATAAGACTGGGGTGGGGGTACAATTATTATCCAGCCCATTTCCGTGTGCCTTAAGGGAAGGTGGTGGGGTTGTGGGGTAAATGATCACACAGGTTGGGAGAGTCCAATTTATGTCGCTTCCTCCCAAAATGTGTCGGTATTAAAGGAGCTAGAAGAAAAAAGTCGCCACGGAATTAAAAAGTTAAATTAGTAAAATAAGAGATAAAAACGTACCATTTTCATTTATTTATAATCATAATGAAGCAAAAATTTGAAAAAATGCATAAAGAAAAATAAGGAAAAACAAGAATTTTATCTGTAAATTGCAACCAATCAGCAAAATAATTTTAATGTTTAATAATTAATATTATTATAAGAAAGAAAATATTTTCTTAGCAAAGAAAATTAAATATTTGATATTCATATGGAATCTTATATTCTCAGGATACTCTAAATCATCTTATTCAATATTATCTTATAATATCCAGTCAAAGAATACGGAAAGTAAAATTTCTTTGGATGTGTGTGTGCATACTTTGTCGAAGAACATGAAATTAAATCTGGATATTTTAAGACTTCTGTAAACTTTGATAAGGGACACTTCTTGTTCAATACTTTAAAATCTACATACGTTGCTGAGACTGTAAAATCATTGCTCTGCTATATCTTTATTATTCATCATGTACACAATTCAAAGAACTGTAAGGTTATATTTAATACCATCATTATATTTCGATAAATAGATATAATATGAATACTGAATTGATAGTAACTTGAATTTTCTAGAGTTTAGCATTTATTTAAGTTAATAAATAAAGGATTTTCGGAGATTTAACAATTAAAGTAATAAAGTATTTATTGAAATTATATTGCTTCAAGTATTTTCTTCTTTATAATATTTTTAAATATGTAATTAGAAATAAAGTCCCTTTTCATGCATTATTAGAATATTTTATAATGGCATATAACGTGTTTGCTATATATTGGACATGTTGGTCATGATGAGGCGGTTTACAAAATACTAATTTTATTTACAACGCAATAAGGAAAAGTAAACTATTTACAAGAAGGCACATTTTCATGAGAAGTTATAATTCTTTAATGGAGGACAGAAAGTGAAGACAGAATAATAATGAATTTAAAAGTTAAAACATAAAGTTGAGTAGTTTCCGTCCTTGCTCTGCTGAATGATGATATACCACAACAGGCATATAAACAATGCTTAAACTAATTCTTGCCCTGCAAATTTAATCTAAATTTCATCTTACTGTTCTTTTCTATGTTGGAGTTATGTTCGCAATACTATAAATTTACTAATTTGTTTATTTACTATTCACCAAAACTTATTTAAAGAGGTCAAAGTTATTTTTCTGTGCAAAGAAAGCAAATATAAATGTCGCACAATGACAAATACTTACTGAAACATATGATCTAATGAAGAAATTGTTACGAAAAACGCTTTGAAATTCGCAACTAATAATTTATTCCTTGAAATCAATTGCTTTAGCACTGTTACAATTGAAACAAATTGAAAGATTAAGTTGCTGTGTTGTTTTGTTTTTTTTTGCAATTCTGACGGCATACTGCACACAAGGCCTTAACACAATTCTTGCAACCAAGAAAATCGATTTCCATGAATGGGAAATGTGTTGCCCTCTTCCATGAATCTTAAATGAATAGGGCCTAGTTTCTATGAATCTCGAATGAATGCGTTCAAATATTAACAATTTGACCTCTAGAGGATTCTTAAACAATTTTAGATTACTATGACACCCATCTAAAATACATTACATTATTAATTTTTCGTCCCCTAAAATGTTCTGTAATAAATTTTCATATACACTTATTTTGTGCTACAGAAATGAAGATAAATATAAATATTAAAATTTTGTTAAAATCTTTTGAATATGCAAATTAATTAAAATTGGCTTTCTTAAAGGAAGCAGTTTCGTAAAAGGACTTGTAAAATATTATTTTGCATTTGTTGAGCAAGGTTTTAAATAATTAAAATTGTTGTTTTTGTAAGATAAATTGGACTTACTTTTCGATGCTGATGAAAATTAAATATTTATTAGTTTAGACAAATCAATTTTTAAATGCATAAATATTCTTCATGATTTCATAGCTATTAGCATTTAAATTGAATGCTTAATATAATTAGGAATATGTTATTCAGTTGTTGCCGAAAATAGATTATTTAAGTGGGTTGTAGAATAACGCTTTATTTAAGCTCGATAAAATCAGAAATAAAATTGATAAATAATATTAAAAACTATGCCTAAATTAATTGATTTCTCCGTAAATACACAAGGGAATAATTTCAATATTTAACGGCAAATAACATCTTCGAAATTTAAAAAAATGGAATTATGTTTAATTTCCTCGAAAATAGTATTGCACTAATTTGAAAATTTAATGACAGAATTGTGCTTATATTCTTCAGAAATTAATTACAGGTGAAGGAAAATGATAATTATTTGGTAATTCTTTTCTGTTTGCTCTCTAAAGGATCTGAATACTCAAATTTTACACCTCAAAAGATATGAAGTTCCAGACATTTGGTTAAAGCTAATCTATTCTATTAGAAAAATAAATATATATGTATTTAAAGTAATATTCATACAAAGACGAGGCATTTTCTCTATGAGTTTATATGTCGCATTTCCTATGGAAACATCACGTTCTTTCAAAGTTAAAAAAATTCAGATATCTTATAATCAAATTAAGAATAACTCAAATCGATCTTAATATGTTTTATATTATTATTGCTTCTTTTCTTTGTAAAATTCAGAATTTAAAAATGCATGTTTATGTGTAGCCCTTTAAGACCGGACGTATTTTTTAACCGGTGGTTTAAACGCCGACTACAACTCAAAAATGGACGATATCTACGATCCAATGAGAAAAATAGATCTATAGAGATTCTGGAAACAAGAAAAATAATTTCTTCCGGCATTTACTGCATATAACTAACAAGGAACAGAAATATAAGCTAAAGTCTAACCCGCACGATCGTACGGGTTCGGTCTTAAAGGGGTAGAGAGAATAAAAATTTTATTTCTTCTGTGGCGGCCTCTCGAACCTTTCTACTTGTCATTGCATTTCATCTTTCACCTTGTCATGAGGTGACAGGTGGAGCTTTCCTGCCAGCTGCAAAGAAGATGCAATTGTTCTGCACGCGCACTATTGGTCAACGTATTTATACGAGTGCCTTCGTTAGGTCCGGCACAGACATATGAGAGAGCAGCAGCACAGTATAGCCCAACTCACTTCAGTGAAGTATGAACCTCTTTGGTTGGATACAACAGACGGTGTTAGCCATCTCGCCCAAGCGAAGCATGAGCCGCCTTCCCGATTGGTTTCAATTTCCCTCCTCTGCAATTTGATGCGGCTTGTTAATCATCAGCTACACAGAATCCAGATGAACCTGTAGTCCCTTCGCTCCTCACTAAAAGTGTTCTTCAACTCACCAAGTATCCTTGTGTTTACATGGTAACTTTCGATACAAAATGTATCGTACTGATTCTTGTTCTGCAGATATTTTTTTGTTTTAATGTTCTGATTGAAGAGTTCATTTTGCACAATATACCTTGTAAAATGCAAAAATAAATGTTCATTGTTGAATTTTAACTTTTGCCTGGAGTATCATTTGCAAGTAACTGAGCTGAGTCAATGATGAAGCATGACATATTTTGAAGTATCCTCTATCCCCATCACTTCAATCGATTTTTATTAAGCCAATATGTATCAAAATCATTTAACCCTCTGACTGCGGATTTTCTTAAAGTTACTATTTAGATGCAGTGTTTGCAAACATGTTCAAATACCGTTAAATCAAGCGAATTATTTATATTCACAGCTTTATTAGTATGATAAGATTTTAAAAAAATCGAATCATAATATGATGAATATGAATGGGTTAATGAAGAATATTAAAAATTATGTGAATAGCATAGATTGAAGATAAATATAAGCCATATGATTTACTACAATTACTTTGCAATTTTTATAAACATATGTTGTTCAACTGATCGTAGCATGGAGATTCAAACTTACATCAATTCAAACAGAAAAAATCAGCCTAATTTCATTAATTTCTCTAGATAATAGCAAAAATCTTTTACTTTTGATATAACATCAGCTTTTAAAACAAAATTTTTATTACAAGAACGTCAATTTGAATTTCAAAGTGTTAAATTTCAATCGAAACTAAAATCGTTTTAAACAGGTTTTCTTTACTGGTACTCATTCAGCTCCTTTAATACTATAATTAAAGTTATTTTAATTTGAATAGAAATAAAAAAATTTCAACCATTTAGATATTCAGAACTTTAGCTGCTTCCGATATTATAATTATTAATTTAAACAATCATTTTCTGAAACAAAAGAAGTTACAATGAACTTAATTAATTCCACTTCCTTTTACTAAATTTACTAGTTTATATCTTAAATTAGAAACCAGAACAACTATCAGACTAGAATATGAAAAAAAAGAAACTAAATTGGTTAGCGATCATTTAACGAAAACCTCCGTTTCGTGGAATAGAAAAACACCAAAAAAATATAATTAACTTTCACACAGGAACAAAAGGTCAAAACAAAAGAATGAAGGATGCCCTAGTCGGCCGTGCCCCGTTCATTTTACCCGAGCGCAAAATCTTTACGCTCAAATTCACCGAGAGTTCATTTGGGTTACCCATCCGGATAATACGTTGATCAGTCAATTTTTCCCCTTCCTTAGCTCTAGTGCCTCTTATCCAGATTTTTTTGCTCTCTCTCTTTTCGCGGCATGTTATCTGGAGGCATGTTTGCGAGAAAGCTACTAAATTCAGCATGTCTGACGAAGAAATAGTTGGGATTATAAAAGTTGTAGCCAGTTTGATGATGGCGGCCTGTTGACAGAAAACAAAGATCTAATCTTTTATGGAAAGAAATATGTTTACTTTTATGCTTAGGAGATTTTTTAAGAGATAAAAAGCTGTAAAAACATTAGAATGTTGTAAAACTGTTTTTATAAATAAAACGTAGAACATGAATAGCTAAGTCGATTTTTTTTTCTTTTCTACTTGTAATCTTTTAACCCTCTTTGTTTTCGGAGGAATATTTCTTTTGTATTTTTTCAGAGAAAAGTTGCGTAATTTTAATTAAAAAGTGTGTTTATGTTTTAAAAATACTGGCTACAAAAATAAAAGAATGCAACCATCCATCTGCGATTATATTGTTTTTATTAGCTTATTTTTTAAAAAATATCAGACATATTTAATAGCAAATACAATAACTGGTAAATCACAAGTATAGTTTTTAGGAAAAACAAATAATTTGAGAAATTTCTGATAATTGGTTTTAATGTAATTTTATATTCTTTTCTCGAAACTATTCCTTAAAAACGTTGCATGATTATTATGCGATATATTGGAGACTAACGTAATTTTTTAAAAATGCTAACTATTTTTCAAATACGCAGAAAAATTCTTAATATTGTTTTGTATTTATAATTTTAGCTAAGCAAAATATATAATAAAAACTACTAAACTTTTTGCTTTCAATTGTTTAATACACTGGAGAAATGATTCAAAAGCGCAAGATTAAATATTAACCCATGCTTTTCTTAAAATATTTAATAAAAATTGAAATATTTCATTCCAATTTGAAGACCTAATCAAGAAATAAATTCAATTTTAGCTTTTCATAAAACAAATACAAAATTATATATTATTATAAAATATAATTAACAAAAGAAAAAGAAAAACACCTTACATTTTTTAAAAAGATTATTGAGAATCTCATTTTTTGTATTAAATAAATAATGTTTCAATATATTTTTCTACAAATTAAGCAATTATTTCTTCAGCTATAAAGAATTATTCCAGAAGCATCACCATAATTCTTTTATTAACAAAAATCAATTGATTTTATTTTATTTAAACAAAAGTAATGATGATGCAAAAATATAAAAAAAGATTATAAATCAAGGCTAGGTTCAAAACAAAAGAATAAAATCGATTTTTGCAAACAAAGTTTTTAAACAAATCAAACTGAAATACTTTATATCTCTAAAAACCAAACTTTCACATTTGAAAACTACATGCAATGGTTATATAAAAATAATTGTGCGAAATTATATTAATAAAAAATCATGCAACTATAAACTCACTGGATAGTATTATTCAATATAGTCAAACGGAAATTTAGATATTAATGTATTTATTCCTTATCCCCCGGAAAATTTTACATAATAAGTGTATCTAATTTCTATATCGCTACAAATTTGTGTTGAAGCTTTATAATGAAAGCCAGATTTAAGTGAACTTTTCATTAGTAAAACAATTTTAACAAGCTTATGAAAAACTGTTATAATATCAGCGATGCTTTATTTGAATATATTGGTACATTTTTTTTCCTTTTCATTGTCCTGATAAACTGCAGAAATCTTAAATTGCAGTAAAACTATTAACGAGAAATACATGAACTTCGCACATTTTGTAAGTTCGCCTATCGATTGTCTGTTTAATGAAAAATAAGGGCTCTGAATTTTTTCTTTCCTAAATTGGTTCATGTGTTTCATAATTAATCGAAACTATCCCAATATTTACGTTTTCTGTTTTAATTTTGAAACAGGAAATAATCCATAAAGGTACTCTTCTGCTCTATGAGTATATTTTAATAATATTGATTTAAGAAATATAGTTTTACAACAGCAAAATTAGCAATTTTATAAAAATATCAAGCCCTTTCGTGAAATATTGGAATTAAAAAAAGGAAGGTGAAACATGAACTACAATGCAACATTTATAACATTTTAGTGTTAAAAAAGCTTCAGTAAAAGCTTCAGAAAATGTCTCAGAATGAGATAACACTCATGAATTGCGCTCTTCAGTCCTGTTATATTAAATACAGGACAAAATGTTCAGAAGGGTAGCATGCACGAGAGTTAACATTAAACTTATTTGTAAAAAATCAGCAAGCTAAGATTTCGATTTTTTATTAATTTTGAGCTCTACCTTTGTTTATATGTTCCTACATGTAACAGGCACACAGGTAAATATAACACACATGTGTTTGATATTTCAAATAAATGTGAATAGCAGGATAATTAAGTATATTTAATAAAAAATAAGTTGTCATATACGCCACTTTTCATCTAACTTTTTAAATCATGTTTTACAAATTATTTCATAATGATACAATTATAAGAAAGTAGACTAAAGTTCATTTGCCAGAAATAAAATGTATCATATCCGCTATTCTTAATTACATTTTCGGAAGCAAGTTAGTATGGATATTTATTTCGGACAATAGTGTCGTTATTTTCTGAAGTACCAGCGATATATTTTTAATTTTTCTTTTTAGATCTAACTAAGAATATTCGTAGTTCCTATTTCAAGTATTCTATTTTAGGTAAAATATCATTTACCGACAACATGATGCTTCAAAAACTAAAGCAGGAAGCTCGAATGGGAGATAAAATTATAATTTTTGTTATTTCCAAAAACATTGATGATATATTTCATCCAAATAAAGCTTCAAGCTAATTCTAAAGATCATTTTCCCTCAATTACTAAAAATTAATACTCTTCTAATTATACTCCAAGGGGAAAAAAATAAAAAGATAAAAATAATAATGAAAATACTATTAACAATGCTCTTATTATCTGCAAAACTACGTCTGTAATTATTATAGACTTAACAGTATACAGAGTGTTTTAAAATCCTGCTCACAAACTTTAGGGTATTTAGAAAGCATAAAATAATGCCAGAATAACAGGAATTCCACCCAGATAGTCTGTATACAATAATGCAAGAATGAGTGACAAGCGTGCAACAGGCTTAAAATATTAACTTGATGATAATTTACATTCAGTTACAATTTAATTCAAAAATCTTTCATACATCTGGTTTCAGAACAACTGCTCGAAGTTCATACCTTTCGCAGTTTGCTATAAAGTTACGCATATTGATTATTACCCAATTTGAAAGTAGGTCCATCATTTCGCAGATATATGCAGCGGCATTGGAGATTCTTGCGACTGCTTTTGTTGCCCGACTTCTCGTAGACCTTAGTTTCGAGCGTCACCCACTAGAAAAAAATTCCAGATTAAATTAATCCAGCAACTAATCCAACTAAAGTGCTCACGAAGGACAATCGCTAATTCTTCTGCTTGGCATTTGCGTCATACTTTCCTTTGTGATATTGGAGTTTTATTTTCTATCACCTGTGCATTGAATTTTGTATCACACTGTATTGTTATAAATTTTTCTTCCTTTTTGTTAAGTTCATCGTTTAAACAATAACTCCTCATACAAAAATGATATATAACAGCTTATATTGCTTTCTCTGTTTTCCCGAGTCTTTCTGTTTATTTTGTATTTTCTAAAGCAATTTTTAAGCTTATCTTTAATGCAATTAATTTTCATCTCGATATCAGGAAAATATTTAGTAATTATCAGAAAAATAGTTTAGTATTGTGTAAGTGATAAAATTAAATAAAAAAATAAATTTACCATAATAAATCTGACAAAATTCAGTATAATAGTTAAAAGCATTTTTTAGATTATAGGAAATCTCGATTCTACAAATATAAGAACAAAAATAAATTAATTTCACATAATGTATAATGAAATAGAATTTTCCCGTATGATAAAACCTGTTTTTCGAAGTATCAAAATCAAGGCTTCATTTCAACTAAGCACATTATATTTCGGAAAATACAGGCTTTAAATTTGCCATTTGATACTTAAGAGAATATATATGAAAAATATATGAATATATATTACGATAGGGTACCATCAATATCAAGATATAAGAAAAAACCTATATTACTTCAATGAAACCGAAAGGAAACTACAAATTTCCATAAATTTTAAAATAATTTATTGTTTCCTTTGTGATTAAAATATGAAAATTTATTTATTGTATAAAATGTCTATAAGGTATCGTCTCTTAACAATTCTATCCCATGGGACAGCAAAATAACATTTGATTCCTTTGTAGAAATACGAATTTTATGAAAGGAAATCCACTATGTGCTGTCATTTCTTTTCCTTTCAATGCTTATTATTACTAAGTATAAAACTTGAAATCCTTCATACTCATAAATATTTTATCTTATTACAAAATATATTTCAATTTAGTTTCACTAAAATTATTTTTATTTAATACAAAATAAATAAAAAATGCTCCACTAATATATTTACAATCAGTATTCAATATTTACTTATTTCTTTTCCGTGGACGAATAATATTTTGGGTTTTTTCGTTTCTTTGAAAATGGATATGTTTAAAATTAAATTATTTGAGATATGTTTTAACTTCAAGAATAGTAACGAATTAAATGTAACGAACTCTTTTTAGTTCATTTCTTCTTTTTCTTGAATGTTTATAATTTCGTCGCTTAACAAGCAACAGTACCCATCTCAATTTTCTGAAATTTCAAAGAGAGAGAAAATACTCATTTTTTTTGCATTTCTGAGTTTTTCAAACATCTGATATAAACATGAGACAACATATTCCTACCAGAAGTGAAAAAAATTCAAAAACATTCGTTATTTGTTGAAAAAAATAGAGTACTTTCTTCCCCTTTGAAATTTCAAAAAATTGAGATAGGTGCTGTTGATTGTTAAGTGACGATTTTATGCATCTGTTTGATTCTCGAATTTGACGCAAAATTTTAAAGACATCATCTGGCTCTACATACTTTTGAATTGCCCCAGCATGAGAAAATAAGCTTCTGTGTCAAAAATCCAACCGTCCCAACCCTTCATAATTTGTTTTGTAAAAATGCGAACTAATTTAATAATTTATTCTTTTTTTATTACAGTTCCCATTATCTTCATTTATAAAAAACGCAACATTTATTATTTTAAAAAATGTTTTAAAATATAAACCTTCATTAAAATAAATCTAGTAAGTCACATACACATAAATTCATATTCAATTTCTCCTTATTTTTAAATGGTCTGTTAAATCAAAATTTCTATGAAGCCTAATACGTGCATAATATTTTTAATAAAATTATTTATATCAGTTATTATGTATATAAATGATATGTGATAGATTTCTTAACTTCTGAATACTGTATTTCTATTTAGGATTGTTCTTCCAATCTATAAATTACCTAAACAGTTTTGCTTAGAGCTATATGCCAGCATCCTCATATATATCAAGTGCTTTGAGATAAATACTAATGAAACCATCAATTATTCTTGTAAAAAACATGAAGAAAATCATCACTCTCGTTGTTCTATATTCACTTTTCGAAATGTATTTATTATGAAATCTCGGTTAAATTAATTAACATTTTTTCCCAGTTTTTTATTATTTGAAAGTTGCATTTCGAAAATCAGTTAAAATTTCAAAATTAAATTTTTCGATTGTCAATTACTTATCAAATTCATTTTGTTTTCTTTACGATAGTCCGTAGTTTGTGAGCAACTTTTAACTGCTTAACTCAATGAGCCCTATCTCGCTTCAAACCGCCCCATTCGATAGAGGCTTGGACTCGGGCTGTTTCGGGTGCCTGAGTGCATTTTACGAGAGAAAAGTCTTTCCTTTCTTTGTTGACAATTAATAGCCCAATTACGGGTGCCGTTCTTCTGGAAATTCTGTAAAGAAAGGGAGGATTCCATTCTTTTTCGTGTACGAAAATTTACTTCAATTTTTGAGGTTCAGGAATTATCAATCTAGCCGGGCTCAGAGAGTTAAAGTTCACTTTACAATTCCTCATTCATGCACTGCTGATTTAAATATCAATACGATTTTTTTAAGAAATCTAATATTATCTAAAAATTATTTATAAAATAAGAAACCAGGAATATTCTTTTCTAAAACTTATCGAAATTGTTATGAAAGCAGACAAAGTGGTAATCGTTTTGAAAATATTTCAAATTTTTTTTTAGGAAAATGAGAAATTTTAGCCAGATGAAGATGAGTTGAATTTACTAATTTGTTAAATTATTAAAATATGAATTGGTTCTATTTTTCGATTTTTTTTGGAATATTTTTAAATAAAAATGTGATTAAATAAATAGAATATACTGGAAAGTATATTTGTGATATTATTCTGAAACTTGAAATTTGGTTAGATAAAAAGAAGATAGATTTGAAAGACAGTAAAACATTAACAAATTTATAAATTAATTAAATAATAAAAATTCATAGTATTATATATAAAGGCGCAAATGCAGCTATTTATAATATAATACAGAAGCAAAAATTAGATAAACTAAACAAAAATTAAAATGAAACAAAAAGAAAGAAAAAATTAAAGACAAAAAACAGCAAATTTAGTCAAAAACGATGACAATACATCTTTAAGCGTACGAAAGCAGCAGCCTCGAGTGATTGCATCAACAGAAGGTTGAAACGATAATATTTAAAACACATAAAAATATATAAAAATGAATTTCGAAAGTAAAAAATGTTCAAAAAGGAAGAAATGAACAAGGAATCGAATGGTAAACTTTATCGAAGACCACTCACCATAAAGATTCCAAAATTAGACAAGATTTTCTGTCAAGGGTAAGATTATAAATCAAAATTATACCCTTTGTGGCCTGAATCCCGTCCAAAATCAATATTTGAATCATTTTGACGAATCAAAATGCACAATCTTTAAAAAATCAAAAGGAATTTAATAGATTTGAAAGGATATTTACGTTTCTTGGGGAAAGTTAGTAATAATATTTATTGAAAATAAACGAAGGCGGGTATATGAAAAAATACGGATGCCCAGCAGCGCCGGGTTATAAGCTAGCCCTACATATATGAGAAGTCTTAACTAATAATTATTATTTATCAATATTACTTGAAAACGTATAGTTGTATTTACACAGTAGTTATTAGAAATTCTGAGCACTTTATAATGAAATGCCTATAATTCTTTAATAATAAATATATATATACGAATAAAGAGAAAAAAACCCTAATAACTGGCTTATAAATTTCTCTTCACTAGTCGTCAAAAGCTACTGTATTAATACCTAAATCTTGCAGTTATTTCACAATACCACATACAAGAGATATTTTAAAATTAATATAATGGGATGGTTTCCCCAGTTGTTAGCGTGACTCGTTAATAGGGTCTTTACTCGACTCGCGATGGATCTGAAAATATTTTGGAATTTCAGTTGCAACGGGAGTCTTAATTTGAGTTAAGACACGCTTGTGATGAATTGTAATAGTTGAATCTACCCATTTAGCAAGTTTAATATTCGCCACAAACCGTTTGTTAAAGTACATTCTCACGATTTGCGTTGAAATATATCATTTGCGGAAAGTGCGAGAAATTGTCTCTAGACCGATTTTGTAAGTATCTTGCATTTGTGGAATAGAGAGACACATTAATTCTAAAACAGTGTTTCATATAAGAGAAAGCATAATGCTAAGAAGAATCTTTAAACATTTACTCACCAGAAGTGGGATTGGTTCGTTGCTTTTGTCGAGAGAGAAAACTAGAAATTTCAGTTTAAT